>JAUZSU010171014.1:0-13165 GCA_034780255.1 Parotocinclus maculicauda | reverse complement strand
AAGAACATAGTGTTTGCATTCATTTCTGTAATTTATATAGCATCTTCTTTGACTGGTTCAGTACTTGCTTGTTACTATTTGACAGGTCATCAGTTTAGCTGTAGAGTGCTTAGTTTGAGAGGGTGAGGGCAGGTATTTGGGACACTCCTGTACTTAAGACTGCATGTAAGGAAATTGTTATAATAAGGAATTAAAAATAAAGCTCCAGGCAAATTAAATATGACGTGATTAAGGGTGGGAATCGATAGGTAGCTCATGATTCAAAAAGGATTTTCTGTCTCACAGTGTTTCCCTGACTGTGGTTTTGGTCTCGTTGTAGTTTCGTAGGATCACTGTAGCAGTAATGCCAGACTTAAAAAAAATGACTTAAAACGATTTTAAAGTCACGGACAAATTTTCAAAGGTTGGAATAAAATGATGAAAGTCTTGATGGAGTTGGTTGTGTGTTGCTTGTTGCTTGTGTCACCTCAGTCATTTGTGAAAGGGTCGGGATAGCCGGATAGGTCGGGATAGCTGTCTATAGTCTGTCTTTTTCTCAATTTGACCTCCTGACAAAATCAACCTTGTTAAATATTATCATGAGTAGTTAGGTCTTGGCTGATAAAAATAGTGATGTGTACATTGTCAACAACCAATGGGTGAGTTCTGTCCAGAACCAAACGGGAAATTCCATGTCTATATGGTTTGCACATTTAAAGGAGATATTTACAGTTCAGTAGGTGTATACCTACAGGTATCTGACAAGATGATTTTCTGTCTACGTTTATTATTAAATTGACTATTTTCTGTCCTGTGTATTTGTCAAAGTTTATGTATATTATTGCAACTATTAAACATTTTAGAAACGCTTATGACTCACTTGCATGTACCAACTCACTTTTTTTGCTGTTATCAATCAAGTCTTACAAATAACAATCCAATCCCTCTTCTTAAAGCTAACTGAGGGAAGACCCAACCACTGTAGCAGCATTATATATAAATACGTATATTTACATTTATCAGACATCCTTATCCAGAGCGACGTACAATTAATACAGTTTTACAATCCAAGCAATTGTGGGTTAAGGGCCATGCTCAGGGACCCAACTGTGGCAGAGGTGGGATTTGAACCCTGAACCTTCTGGTCCATAGACCAGTACCTTAACCACTGGGCCACCACAGTCCCATTATCACTGATTTGAATACTGACTTGCTGCAGAAACTACAAGAAAATCTTATATGCAGCCGGTCCTGCAGTAAGCAACACGTTGCCCTAATTAAAAATGTACGCACTCCTTACTAAATATAAAAAATATCTAAAAAGAAGTTAATTTAACAACCAAAATATGTTTTTAAAAAGATTGTAACTACACGCATATGTCCAAGCATTCTTTTATGTGAAAAGTTTATAATTTAATATTCTTTTACATTTTTGTTGAGTATATATGCTGTGGATCACAACACTGATACAGATGTTGATCCCTTTTATGCCTATTTACCCCCATCTGATAACAGTGCAAGAATTAAATGACTTAGCTTAGATCTGTTTGGCAAATTCTCAGAATAAAATAAAGATAAAATGAATAAAACGAAGAAGGAATAGAGAGCAATATTTTCACTTGTATAACTTTATAACTTTTTATAACTATTACAACAAATGCAAAAGGTACTACAAATGACAAAATCAAAGCCCCCTTATGACATTTTCTACATTTCGGATGTGCTGATAGGGAGATGATGATGGAAGGCCAGATTGATTAAGCGAGCTGTAAGTTACCGTCCTGGGCAAATGGAGTTGGAAAACTGTGCATCGGTATCAACATTGGCATCGTAAGTGTCGGCGCTTGCTAAATAGGTAAACTGTCTCCAGGCGAGTGGCACATTCTTTGATGTTGACTTGAATGCATGTGGCTCACCGTGATTTCGGTGGCCTGTTGGGAGCCGAGTATCAAATGTACTAGTTATTAGAATTAGACTCAGAATTTAAGATGCAAATGTGCAAATGGTTTAGCAATTGCTCACAAATTGGTAGGGTATACAGAACAAAAGTGCTCATCCGCACTGGACCACCCTGAACATCATGAGTTTAAAACAAGCTGTCTTGTGTCTATAGTCAGACTGCTACCTGTGTTAATCGGAGGCTTTATCTACGGTCCTTTAATCTCTCTTTTTTAATGTTTCTCTCTTGATCTCTTACTCACACGCATCTGCTCTGCTCTCTTACTCCCACTTCTTCCCCTCTGTTTCGATTTCTGCATCTTGGAGGATGTTTTCACTGTGCCAGCATAGAAAATTGCATTATTACATTTTTATTCTGAATTTATTTCCACTTATTAGATCCATGGTTGTCTCTGGTTCACCTAAGCACAGTGGCAGCAAATTTACTAGGCAGATTGGGGTGAGGTATAAAGCTGAAGTGGGTCTTAGCAGTGGCTGTATATAAGTACATCAACACATCATATAAAACAACAAATGGTAGAAATTTTATACACTCATGGGGCGGCACGGTAGCCTGGTGGGTAGCAGTGCCACCTCCCAGAAAGAAGGTCCCAGGTTCAATCCCAGGGATGTTGAGTATCTGGAGGAAACCCACACAGATACTCCTCCCGTATCCGCGTGGGTTTACTCCGGCTACTCTGGTTTCCTTCAACAGTCCAAAGATGGATGTTAGGGTAATTGGTTAATTGACTTGTGTGTATATAACCAGTTCTGATATAACCTTGTGTGTGTTACTGAAATGGCCAGGGATAGAAACGATAAGCAAACCAAATAAATATACATTTATAGTCATGCATTAGTTTAGATACTTTGCACATAGTGTTTTGTTAAACAATATTATTGAATGGAAACGAAATTTAGATGCACTGATCTTTTGGGTGGTGACTGAATTTGGCCGATCTCATATAGATCCGATTCTGTGCCGGTCATAGTTTAGCTACACTTATGCCGTGAAGGAAAAACTCCGTAAAGACTCAGAAAAACAAATGTAATAAGACATAAGATTAAACAGCATCAGCATAAATGGATGTTAAATGACACATGGCTGTTTTTGGGCCAGGTGTTTGGAACAGTGAAACGTTCTTTGTAAAATATCCAGTGCCAAAATAATTCTATATAAAAGTTGTAATAATAAAAGTGTTATATATCTTACAAGTATTACTAATGGCCATTGCATTAAAGAATGGTAGTCAGTAGCAGAAGCACTTCACATGGTCTTGGCACGACAGCAGGGTTTCGTAGCAAGTGAATGCTCGTAGCATGTGAATGACAAGTGCTGAACAATGTAAAAAAAATAATCCCTCCCCACATTTACATCCATATTATCTAGATTGGTTATCCAGATTGGTTATCCAGATTGGTTTACACCTAATACAGTTTTACAGGAATATATGATAATTGTTGGTTGTTCATTTTTCAAATATTGGCAGAATTAAAAGTGCTGGGACTTTGAACTCTGAACGTATTAGCCAATAACTGGATACCTTAACTGCTGCCCAAAAGAGCTCTTAACATTTTAAGTAGTCCCTCAAATGCAGCACTCACTATTAAACTCTAGACTTCATCTGCAGAAGGACAGTTCATCAGGAGCTACTCAATCATGAGTGTTTTTTTTTAAACAGGTTAGCTGTTTAGTAATCTTGCAGCATAATTCAAGGGCAATACAAGGTACAATACTGCCACGTTTTTCATCACTAATGTTATTGCTTACCATGGGAGCGTTGCCACTATACTCATATATTTTATTAGCCTAAAAATAAATGCAGAATTACATCCTGCTTGTCTTTTCCTTTAAATTGGAGATACAGTAACATACTACATAGCCATGTGGGATAGCAATATAAAGTTATTAACCTGTGTCTCAGTCTGTACCGAAAAGGTTATTCTTTCTTTGCTGCTAACAAGCTGTATTACGACCTATTCCCCTCTCTCAACATTCTGCAATTATTGAAAAGTGTGTTGGAACAGCAACCCAAGCAAAAGGTGATGTTAGGTTCAGGCCATGAGTTTTATTTTAAGATGACACATACGGTCACCGATCACTTCATTAGATACACCTCCTTGTTTATTTACGCATTGCGTATTTGCAGTTCGACTTACTGTAGGTTGACATTTATAGACTGTAGTTCATCTGTTTCTCTACATACTTAACTGATCTGCTTACTCTGTTCGTTATTGGTCACGACAGATCAGGTACTGTTTGAGTGTTGGATCATTCTCAGTACTGATCACCATGATGTGCTGTTATGATTGGATCAGACACAGCAGTACTGCTGGAGTTTACTCTATTAGACACATTGACATAGACACATGTCCCCCACACAACTAATTGCTTCACTTTGTAGATATACAGCCAGAGAGAGTAGCTCATCTGTTATTACACAGCATGTCATTCATCCATTTATTGTCTTATCCGCATATCCTTGTCAGGCTCGCAGGAGAGCTGGCAACACAGGGCGCAAGGCAGGAACAACCCTAGACAAGGCGCCAAGCCATCGTAGGGCACACACACCCATAAGCACACCCACGCACTTTGGAAACACCAAGTACCCTAACACATGTCGATGGAACTTTTTGGTTGCTGGTCTATTAAACACTGAGGTGTTTAAGAACTCCACCAACACTGACACTCTCATACCAGTACAACACACACTAAAGCACCGAGTAACTGCACTACTGAGAATGATACACCACGAACCAGGGTAATGGGTAGGAAAACAGGTGGACTGTAGTCTGTAATTATAAAACTACAAAGTGCATCTATATGGTAAGTGGAACTGATCAAATTGACTGAGTAGATTTGAATTGAGTGTAGAAATAAGAAGGAGTACCTATAAAGTGATCAGCGAGTTTTTAAAACACATTCTAAAGAGTGTGTGTGTACAATTGTTTTAGTTATGACTTGTTTAAATAGGTGTGAAAGGATTTGATTAGAGCTACTGATTCTGGGCCGCATCTGTAACGTTTGTTATGGCCAGGTTTAGTACTTATTATGACAGATGTGCTGAATCAGGCCACATCTTTTTACCGAACGCACGCACGCACACACACACACACATTTCCCTTTAAAAAGGGCTGCCTCAACTGCTTCGGAAATGGGAGTATATGTGTGCCTGTGTGTGTGTGAGAGAGAGTAAGGTGGAGGCATATGCCATCATTATTTAGTTTCTCATGGCCTGGATGACCCATACAGCTTGGAAGTGGACATAAATTCTCAGAGCTAGTTGCACTTGGACTCTCTGATCAGACATGTTGACTCTTCCTGTCCTGTCCTGAAGGATGGATGTGCCTTGTTACCTAATGGTAAAGCAGCGGCATGGATTTTCTGCTTTACTTTGCAGTCATGTGGTTGTCAGTTATAAATGTTGTTCTGAAGACAAATATTATTTTTGTACCTTTTCAGGGACATATAAAAGGCAGACATCCATTATTTCACAGCTGTTATGCCTTTAAAACCCACACAGTTTGCTTGCTAATGGACGGCAGGTCTGCATGTACATTATTTTAAACAAGCTCCTGCGGTGTTTGTGGGTTGGTCAGTGGTGTGATAAGCCGTGGCTTCTGTGGGTAACTGCTGTCTTCCATAGATAAAGATGGAATGTTAAGTGGTGTGCAAGAGTCTTAGTCCACCATTAGATGGTATGTTGACATGCCGATGCCTGGACCCAAAATGCAAGCTTCTTCAGCCTGTAGAAGGGTCAATTAGGCGTCCTTATGAAGCTACCAGATGCTGCTATCAACCAAATATAATTTGAGGTCACAAAGTACTTGCTACTGTAGCTTATAGAAGCATTTCTTTCCCGATTTTTGTCTTAGTGTTTTAATACTGCATACAATTTTCTGTATTTTTTGGGTGTGCTCTATTAAAGAGACAGAGAAAAAAATTATACAACTGCTAAAATGAGCTAAGAGGGGCCTGACGTTTGCATACTCAGTAATATGGAGCTAATTGGAAAGAGACTGAAATGTAACACGTTCTCGTCATCAGTGTGTGTCAATACCGGTCTGTATAATGATTAATCACACTTTTTCGTGGTGCTGTTATGTGAAGCACAAGTGTGACTATGTTTGACCCTTATGGAATAGTTATATGAGTTATATTCATTTGAACATGAACAAGCAACAGTCAATACATAAATAGAAATAAAAGTGAAAAACATTACTGGGAAATTACACAGATTGATTTGTCAGCTTTGTGCAGTGAACAGTCCCAGTAGCATCCTTAAATGTTCTTTACTGTTCTTTGAAAATATTCAGTAAACAAACTACATTATCTGTGTGCCCTTTAGTTATTTTAAAATCCCAACGACATGCAATAGTTTATAGTACAAACATTGTCACTGAACTATGAGGACAAAGGACAGAAAAACTACAACAACAACAAAAAAAATGTTCATAATTAAAGTGAAATGTTCAATTACTCGTAATATCAATTTGAGTTCACCGCACAGCACTAGTGGGAACTATATTTTAACTGAAATGACATTAAAAATGTTATCGATAGAAGGGTGGCACCGCTGCCTCACAGCAAGAAGGTTCTGGGTTCAGTCCCGGGGTGGAGTGGCCTGGGTCCTTTCTGTGCGTAGTCTGCATGTCCTCTACTGACTACTGTAACTCACTATAACTGGGAATCCGGCAGTCCAGTGTGTCACGTCTGCAACTGGTTCAAAATGCAGCTGCAAGACTTCTTACTGGTACCAAGAAATGGGAGAGTATCACTCCAGTACTCGCATCACTTCATTGGCTTCCAGTAAAATACAGAATTGAGTACAAAGTTTTATTCTTTGTTTTTAAGGCCTTGCATGGCCTGGCACCGCACTACCTCTCTACATTGCTCCACCATCATTACACCTCACGATCCCTTAGGTCCTCCAATCAATTGCTCTTAGCTGTCCAAAGGCGATCAGGCCTTTACCAAAACTTTGCAATTGTCTCACAATTCATATTAAAGAATCCCCTACCTTGGATTGCTTTAAAAGCTCATCTTTTTTCTGGCATTTGAGTTGTTTAAAAAAATTATATAATTGGTGATTTGCATGTGATTGTTTTATATTATAATGGTGGTTTTATTGTCCTATGTATCTGTGTTAAATTAATTTAATTTAATTTAACTTAATTTTACTCTTCTCTTGTGCAGCACTTTGGCCGACACTAGTTGTCTTTTAAATGTGCTTTATAAATAAAGGTGACTTGACTTGACTTAATATAACCACTGAAATACTTCCGTAATGTGTGATAGATAATGCGTCTGACCCTGGAGTCACAGCCAAGCAAATCTGGATTGATGTGGAAACTGTAAAGGACGAGATGTGTCTCAGCTTTATCGATAATGGCAGCGGGATGACACCCAGCAAACTGCATAAGATGCTCAGGTGAGTCAGGAATACTCTTTAGGCGTACCTTTAGTTGTATGGTTTAAGTGACAGTCAATATTTAGACAAAGTTGTTTGTATTGGACAAGGTCAGTTTAAATGAAGCAAACACATTTCTAACATAAAAGTAAGCCCTGAAGGCTCTGCAAATGCAAGTCGGTTTTCCCTGGGACAGGTTTGTCCTGTTGTGTAACACCAGGAGCAACTTACAACTGCTACAGGGTCTTAAGGTACAATCCAAGTAACTGAAGTTTAAGCGCTATGCTTAAGGGGCCAGTACTAGCACCGCCAGAACTGGAATCCTCAATCTTTAGGTCAGTAGTCTTAACTGCTGTGCCAGCACTGACCCTGTGTAACACTGAGCACATTGTATGTTAAGTTGTGCTCATCAACCGTGTCTCTGTCACGTTTTGTTGTGAAGACAACAATGTTAATTATGTTAAGTATTGTCAGTTTGACACAGGTATGACTTAACATACATGCTACGTTGTGTTCTGTAAAATCTGTGTGTTATGCAATCTTAAAGTTGTAAATGCACATACTTATGTACATAAAGTACATTTATAAAGTACTAGTACTAAAGCTATATGGGCTATATTAACAGTTTGCACCAGTGTCACACACGCATCACACCAATGCACACGCACTTGTTTTGCTGCTTTTTCTGACTCATCTTTGTGCATGCTGGTTTATCTTGCTGCATGCTGACACACCCCCTACACTTAACTCCTCTCTCTGATGCAATCTGAGTGCAAAGTAGAAATCTGATTACTGCCAAAATCATGTAAAGCTGGAGCTTTCGTGCATGTAAAGTGCATGTAAACACACTCATTGTTATGTGCTCATTTGTCTACTTTGCATTTAGTAAACATTTATTAAAACACTGTGAGGCTGCCGTACAATTTACCTTTATTTGACCCTAATGAAATAGCGTTTGTATTTTAGAGCACTACACAGCCATGCATGCTTCAATAGAATACATTTCTTACATGACAATAATTAATTGTTCATGTCTTTTCTTGTTTGCATTGCAACTTTTCATTGTGATTTTATTGTGACTGAGGGATTCAGAGAAGTAACATTCAGAAGTACTTTTAAAAGACACAGTATGTACAAACTGCCATATTGTGTTTTATCAGTAGCAATAGTGGCCAAGTGGTTAAGATTCTATGGGTTATAGATAAAGATTATGGACCAGAAGGTCCTGGATTCATATCTTATCTTTGTGCAAAGCTGCTACTGTTGAGTCCTTGAGCAAGACCCTTAACCAACAATTTCTTGGAATGTAAGATTGTTAGTCACTCTGGATTAAGGTGTCTGCTAAATGACATAAATGTAAATGTGTGCCATGTGTGTTCATATGACAGAATCAACACAGAGTAATGAGCAAACCATGTCCAAGATAGTAAAAGATGGCGGGTCACGCAGTAAAAATGCATGTGTTAAAATGTTATAACATTAACAATTTTAATTTGACAACCCGAATGAAAATTGTTGAATGACTTGAATTTAAATTTGACACGGTTCTTGTTATATCAGTATTGTCTGTGTAAATATCTGTATTTTTTGGTCTGTAGTTTTGGTTTTACAGAGAAAGGATCTGGTAAGGGCACTCACCAGGCCATAGGGATCTACGGTAATGGCTTTAAGTCTGGTTCCATGCGTTTGGGTCGTGATGCTCTGATCTTTACAAAGAATGGAGGATGTCAGAGTGTGGGCATGCTCTCTCAAACCTTTCTGCAATCCATCAAAGCTCAAGCTGTCATAGTACCTATAGCTCCATTCAACCAGCAGACTAATATCCTTTTTATTCATTTTGCTACAATACACATATGGCAGATATACACAAGTTATTTGCTTAAATAAAAGTTCTACTAATCTGATAAAAAATTATTTATGTAAAAGCTGAAATATAGCTTAGTTTACTCAAGTACAGTACAATATACTAATTGTACATACAGTAAAAGTGCTCCTTTAAAAAGATTTTTTAACTTTATTGTTTGTACTATAAGTTTAAGAATCATCTGCTAAAATCATACAAATGATAGATCATCTTTATCTAATCACAGCAAAACAGAATAGGAAGAATTAAAATATACAAAATACTTTATGAATCCTGGAAAATAGCACATCAGAGTATTCTCTCTGCCCCACGTTCTAAAAATTGAGAGGCACATGACCACATGCCGTGACAAGCGAAACTACTGCTATTGCATCAGTTCTGGTGCATACACCCTCGAGTCACCTGTAATGTATCAAGTATAAACCTAGGAATCTGATATGTGCTTCATTAGACTAGGATCACCTAAATAAAATCGAAACATAAATATATAATAGATACATAAACAGATTCATAAAAGCTAATGAGCCTGCTTTGAAAAGGAAGTGTGTAAAACTTGCAGGTTTTTCTTTAACATGTAGTAAGTTAAAAAGTATTAAGTAACAGACATAATCAAGTAAAGTACACATATTTACAATTAACCTAAGCACATTAATAAAGTACTTGAACTTCCTTACCTACCACTTCTGATATTACATGCATGTAACATGCTGAGTTCAACAAATGCAATGCATGAAATTAAAATATACAATTGTAATGGCTTTAAATTTGTGTCAACATGGTTAAATACATGGAAACTACCTGGTGTTGAACCAAGAATCCATAGGTGTTAGAAGCTATTGAGTACAGGGCATGGTTTTGCAATAATAACAGCCATACACACACTCAGATTGCTGAGTGTCAGTAAGCAAAGGAAGGGCTGTGTGAATAATGTGATAAACAAAAGAATTCGCACCTAAAACCCTAGTTACTGAAGAGACAACTCATTAGATACATTTGCTAATTCATCCCGTTTGCTAATTCTAACAACACACAGTTTGAATGTCTACAAACTCAGCTCTGAATAGAGGATGACATGTGGATATCTATTAACAATGTGTGTGTGTATGATGTGTGCGCTTCCTGCTTGACGTGTCTCCTTAACTTTAGTTGGTTCACAGTCACTGATAATAACAGAGGATTCTGAGGCCAGTCTCAGAGCTATACTCACCCACTCTCTGTTCAAGAGCGAAGCTGACCTACAACAACAGCTCGACTCCATCCCAAGCAAGAAGGGCACCAAGATCCTCATCTGGAACATACGCAGGTATCCCCACACTAACACATTAACTACATGAGTATAAGCTGCAGTTCTTTTCTTCAGCCACCAAACATTATTTAATAACTGACGATCGGAAATGCTTGTGCAGCAAAGAGAGGTAAGAGGATAAGTAATTAACGGCGACCCTATTAAGTCTAAATGTTACATTGCATGTGTTACATACATCTTGAGGGACGTACACCTTAAGGACGAAAGTATTGGGACATGCCTCTTAATCACTGAATTCAGGTGTTTCAATCAGACCATTTCCACAGACAGCGTATACCTAGGCATGCAGCTTTTGTTTACAAACATTTGTGAAGGCATGATCGGGCAAGTTTGGTGTGGAACAACACACAGAGCTCATCTAACATCCTGACCCCCACAAATACTCTTCTAAATGAATGGAAACAGTCCAAAATATTGCAGAAAGCTAGGAAAAGTTAGGGTCTAACTCCATATTAATGCCTGTGAATTTAGAATGGAATGTCATAAAAGCTTCTGCATGTATAATATCTAGGTGTCCCGATACATTTGTTTGTATATTGCACTTTAGTCATATAGCATGCTAATGAAAGCTGCTAAGCAAATAAATATTGTTGTGAAATAAACTTTGAAGATTGTTAATTTCACATGTTAAGTCCAAATATAGACGTTTATCAGTCAGGATGGATGTTTCTTAAACCTTATTGTTTAGACATTTTTGTGAAAGTTATACAGTTTGACAGTATCATGAGCAAGTAATTCAGTGCCGTCACTTACAGGAACAAGGACGGAAATCCTGAGTTTGACTTTGAGACAGATAAAGAGGACATTCGTCTGCCAGAGATCACCTCAGAGGAAATGGAAGGGAAATCAAAGAGGAGTTATTCTGGACTTTACAGAGCTGACCACGTTGTTCCAGAGATGGATTACTCTCTCAGAGTAAGTGGGGGAATAAAATGATCGAATGTTCAGCTAAAGAGGGGTAAAAATGTCTTGCATATAGGATACAGTAGATGGAGGGTTTGTTTAATTTTGAATGATACATCTGTGACACAACTGAAATGTGTTTCTGTTTCTCATTTTTCTCTTTCAGGCATATCTCAGTATTCTGTATCTAAAACCCAGGATTCAGATCATTCTCAGGCAGAAAAAAGTGCAGACCAAGCTAGTGGCCAAGAGTCTGTCCATGATTGAAAATGATGTTTACAAACCACAATTTATTGTATCCTTTAACCTGTCATACAGCAAAAGCATAAACATATTTCTGCTGCAAATCAACCCTTTATGAGCAACATATGTCCCACACTACCAATTTATTAAACCAGGAAAATGTGCAAATATAGAAACATAATATTGACATCAGATTATATTTAAATAGTAGAAAGGCCCAGAAATCAGAAGGAAAGGGGGATGCACATTTTGATGAGCTTGGTGGGTAAGGACGACGAGCTTTAAGGCTAAATCTGTGGGGTGGGCTGTTGTGAGCAAAACTGTGTACATTTCTATTGCTAAATGGTAATAATACACTTATTGCACCTCTTTCACACTAAACGTCAGCATACCTTTACCAATTAGAGTTTGACATTTTTTAGACATTTTCATGATTCTTGTGTTGCAGATGTAACCAGATCAAAAATGACTTTTTTATTTTTCATTTTTCTTAACTTTTCTTTCTAAATCAGAATGAGCGAGTAAAAATAACCTTTGGTTTCAACCAAAAGAACAAAGATCATTATGGCATTATGATGTACCACAATAACAGGCTCATCAAGTCCTATGAGAAAGTGGGCTGCCAGATCAAGGTACCAAATACAATTACACAAAGAAAAGAATATCTGTAATTCGTGATCAGATTTTACTGATAATTTGTGGTTTATTTTTTCAAGTCAAGTTGAAACGAGCAAATAGACAACAGGATATTTTTTTCCAGTTTACTTTTGAGTCTTCTGTTTACATAAGATTTACTAATCTGGAAGAGTGATGGTCATGCATGGTTTCTCTGAAGGTCCATTGTCTGGGATATAATATTTACGTGAGACTTCAAATGTATACTGATGGTAAAGAAAAATGAGGTAGTTTCTAGTTGGTTTTATTCTCTACAAACTAAACTTATTTTTGTACTTACTTGGTACACCTGATTTCCAAACATTTCTCTAGCTTACCCTTTTTGGTTTGGACCAGGATTTAATAGTTAATGTGTTAAATTAAGACATGATAGGGAAAATATCTTTGTGTGTGTTAAAATGTATTTTTAATTAATGTGTTCTCTATACTATGTAATATATATTTATTTATACATATTTTGTGTTCTTTATATTCTTTCTACCTGTTGCCAGTCTTCAGGTCAGAGATCAGGAGTGGGAGTTATAGGAGTTATAGAGTGCAACTTTCTAAAACCAGCGCACAACAAGCAGGACTTTGAATATACCAAAGAGTACAGGTATACTAAACACTAACAGAGTGCAGATTCTCACCAAATTACTGTTTGTGCTGACTACACTTGCCTGCTAACTTAATTAATTGATTTAATCTTGTCAGTGAGATCTTGATATACAGTGCATCCGGAAAGTATTCACAGCGCTTCACTTTTTCCACATTTTGTTAGGTTACAGCTTTATTCCAAATTGTATTAAATTAATCTTTTTCCTCAAAATTCTACACAAAATACCCCATTATGACCATGTGAAAAAA
>JAUZSU010171003.1:0-13167 GCA_034780255.1 Parotocinclus maculicauda | reverse complement strand
GCTGCACGCCGGTCCCAAGCCCGGATAAATGGGGAGGGGTGGAGAAAGCAGTGGCAAACTACTCCACTATCCTGCCGTAATACTTCATGGATCACATCAATGAAGGACAGAAATGTGTGGAGATTGATGATCCATCAAGTGACCGAGAGTCGGCTGCGACTGTACGTACTTAATCCCAACCCAATATGTGCTGCAGGAAAGCCATCACAGACTAGAGATGGTACAATATATTGTTACATTTTCTATGGACACACTCGTCAATATGGGGCAAATTTGGGACTACACCAGCAAAGATTTGAGAGACTTGTGAGTGATACAGATACCCAAAAGATTTGACAACCAGAAAAGTTACACACAGAGTGGACTAACATTGATAAGACCTATCTCTAAAGCTGTGCAGATTGTTTAAATGACAGGATTCGTGCTGCTGTTATGGCAAGGGAAATCGTAACAAAATATTATGGAAGAAATGAAGCATGCAATAATTAGTTTTTGTCTTGGGATCCTATATTATTGTACAAGAACTGGACAGAACAAGAGAAGCACAGAAGTGTCACTGTCGGGGGTCTTGTGCCTTAATTATCTACTGCTCAGTTCAGTTATGCAGTATGTCACTCAAATTAAGGGTGTATGCTAAATTCTGTATATGTACAGTAATGTATAGTCAACTGTTTTTACTGCTTGTGCGGTCTCTTCTCTAACACCCAACCCCTCTTTATTTATGATAACATGAGGATGGGCTGAATTGTTGACTCAGACCGTACCTCATCCCTTATGTCAAGCCAATCTCTTATAAGCTCCTTTTACTCCTTTTTTACTGAGTAATATCCAGCTCTAGTTTTTAAAAATTTTAACCTGATCAATTACCAGTTCCACCTTTAACACATAAAAGACCATTTACATGCAGTGTGGCCACCAACAAGTCAGACATACAATGGAATAAGTGAAATTTGCATTTCAAACACGTATAAGCTTATCACTGCCTGATCAGAGTGATTTATTTTTGGGATATTTACGTCTAAGTTACTTCTCTATACAGATGTACAGTTTATATACCTTTCTGGATTACCAAACTACCAGATCCTTCATTTCTGAATTCATATGCTAACTGCTTATTGATAAACTGGTAGTGTACTATTATTGTTTTTGTTGCACTTTAGTCCAGTGCTTTTTGCTTCTTCTGCTCAGCTGGTTACCTTAACAGTCGTCCAGTGCTGCAAGTCCATGAGCATAGTTCTCTTTACAGAATGAGCAACCACCAGGTCCTTTATTCTTGAATTACCCACATAGCTAACATTTCTGCTGTTCTAGATTTGCTTACATAGAAAGATTATATAATTAGCTACTTTCTGTCATTGTTCCCTGTTTGTGTTATTTTAGCTTATTATATTATAACTTAATTTTAAATTATTTTGTGAACTGCACACTCCCTCGTATGGAATGCCATGTTTCATGCTGTATGTAGACAATATGTCAAAAAATACCAGGTACGATTTATACCACAGTACAGGTATGCGCAGTTTAACATCTATATGATTAATGGCTGTTCACTTTAATGGCAGAGGTCTTCAAAATTATAATAGGGAATAAAAATTATTCAAGAGCAGACATAAAACGTACACTGCTCATAGAAATTAGGGGATATTTCAAAATGAATTTGAAGCGAATAAAAATTAAACAAGATAATCTGAAAATCTAATGAAAAGTCAAAGAAAGTTGTGTGACTATGCAAATGAGATGCAAATTCACTCACCCACAAATGGGACGAGAGTGCTACACATTGACTGTTCAGCAGGGTGTTTAGTCAAGACTGCCAAAACACACCGACAGTGATGGGGCATGGACATGATCAAATTATCTAGCAGCTCTTGTAGGATCCTCTTCATATTCTTTTTAAAATATCCCCTAATTTTTGTGAGCAGTGTATTATGATGGGATATGTCTGGGATAGTCTGTTGTAACTCAGTTGATGTGTTTAGAGCCATTTTTTTCAAAGTACTTGTGTTTGTGGCGTGGATGACTTTTCCCTACTTATTTCTAACAAGCTGTAAATGGCTCTCATAATTGATCCTATTGTAAATGGTACTCATTTGTTTGTCCCGCATAACCTGTATATTATATAATATATTTCACCTATAACTGAACCTGTTCACATTCACATATCTGTTTCATCTTGCTGAGCTGACATGTTGTTTGTAATACTGTCTATCAGTGGATTTTTGTCTTCAGTCAAATAAAAGTCGTTTCAGTCACTCATCAATCACTCTCTGATGCATTTACTTATCATTTGTCTAAACATACTTCATATTTCCATTACAATTTTTTGGGGTTTTCTGATCCCAATCGAGTCAGGTCTTCAGCTGTATGCACTGTCTCAATGTATATGTCTGAACGGATCGATAGCCCCTTTGTTGCAATCTCTTTCCACATACATCTAACTCCATCCTGCATATTTAGGATACTGGTCCTTATGGGCCCTTATGGGTCTTGTGCTATGGAAATCAGGAAAATATTTTAAGGAAACATGGGGAGGAAACATATCAGTACTCTGTACTCTGCCTTTGTATCCAACTATCCCAAACAGCCCAACCCCATCCAAGTGGTGTCTGCCACTTTAGTTCTTATGTGGGTTGGGTCAGCTTGGTGGGGTGAAGTACACTCACCAGCTCAAGTTACTAAATTGTGCAACGTGATGTTCTGAATGCACACAAATCCAGTGCCCTTTGGAGTTCACTCTTGCCTCTCTGGGCCTCACATGGTGCGCTTGACCACTTCTGCTTTCATTTCTTTATCAGTAAAGATCCAGTTATTTCGAATCATCTGGTGATTATCAAGAAGTGCTGGCTTTCAAGACTTTGGAAAATACCCAAAGTTCTTGTGGGATAGAAGCAATTTGACATTTGGTCTCGGACTTCTCCGACCCTTACTGGGTAAGTTAGTAGTGACATAAAGAGCACCAAATCAAACCTAGTTCAATTCTAGATTGGGTGAAAGAAATGTACATTGTTACCAACTGTACTTGTTATCAACTTAGAATGACATCTGACATCTTGGGATTTAAATGACTTTTCTTTGGTATGTCCTTTGATATATCACTTACCTGAATCAGGACAATTGCAGGGACTGTGGTGATGGTTAAGGGATTGGACTATGGATCAGAAGGTTGAAGGTTCAAATTCCACCTGTGCCAAGCTGCCACTGTCTTCAGCAAGACCCTTGACCCACAACTATTGGGAGTGTAAGATTAAATCAGTTGCAAGTAACTCTGGATAAGGGTGTCTGCTAATTGACCAAATGTAAATATCCTAATTTATATTGTAAATATTCATTGTTTTACCTGGATGCCCCCTACAATGTTTACATTTATGAATGTGGCATTCCCATACATGAAAAATGATTAAAAGTGATGAGTGATTTTTAGGCTGCATTAATTTTTTTTAATTACACTTTTTTGCAGTTGAAAGTCCAGTGCAACAGACTCTGTACAACTGCATTCTATTATAAGAAAAAAACTGACTTTTGGAAAGATGCAGGTTGGGTTAAGGTATTCATGCTTCATTCAAAAAATTCTGACCCTTGAATTTGCGTATTGAAGGAGAAGTGAAAATTAAACAGATAACCCAATCATCAGCTGTCCGTTCTTTATGATTCACATTAGCTAGTAATTGTGTTGAAATTCTAACTCTATTGGCAGATATGTGAAGTTTGTATGTATGTTTACTTTAAAACGTCTATGGATTAAGAACTTAAAATATGTAAATATTTACCTATATATTGAGTGGCGGGATCCTAAGCTTGCTCATTTCCATTCTTAGAACATTTAGTTCACTAAAAATCTTCACACTCTGCAGAAAGCAAATGCATAATAATGCTTTGTTAAACCAGCTGTAGGTGTGCCAAATCAGCACCCATTTGTCCTTGAACCACTCCATCCTGTTATGGACTAAACCATAACCCCACCTGTTACAAAGCCATTACATTCAACATGTTAGTCATTTGAATGTATTATGGTGACTATGTGCATCATGTGGGATAAGGAACTAATGTTCTCTCAAACGTTATAAGTTAAAATTTCTGTTTTTAATATATCCTATAATAGGTTTTCTAAGAAATGGTGCTAATTTGGTTCTCAGTGTTGTCTCTAAGGGTGTACTGACTTTTACTAATACGTATTAGGTAGAGATGTCCGTACAATAATAAAATCTGCATTATTCCTTTATATATGACGGTCATAATTTTGCCAAATTATAAAAAGATGCTTTTGAAGTCAATCGAAATACCAACAATGTATTTTAGACATTTAGCGTTGGCATTATAATTAATAAAATTTGAGATATCCCTATTTATGCTGTTAAGCAAATTAATCATAATTCACTGTGATGTTTCCAGTTATGAATTGTACTATAGCACTGTGGCTAGAAATTGAGAAAAAAAAATCAGTAAGTTAATCAGCAGTTTATAAGTTTGTTAGCAGTCATTAGTCAAAACCATGAGCTTTTTTCAGACTACTTGTCATACTGGGGCACACACAGAATTTAGGGTGCATAGCTTGTACCTTTCCACTTGCCAATCAGTAGGGTCGCTCAAAAAATAAGCGATTTATCAAATGGTTGCTCTGCCACAGATGAGAAATGAAGAACAAATTAACTTTTAATTTTTGCTAGTTTAAAAACATTTGTCTTAACCCTGTCTGCAGTGTGGCCCACTGCTTATATCCATTACCCCAATGCGAAAGAAAAAAAATAAAGAAGCTGGCTCAAAGTGAACGCATGAATCCCTCAAGCTTTTGTAAAGGTGCTGGGGCATTATGGGAAATGTAGTACCTGTAGTGCATTTGCATGGCTTGTCCTGTAGTTCTGCTCAGCAATCCAAGATTTTATGTGTCAAATTAAAGTAGGTCTGATGACGCCCTTGGACAAAACACACACTATCCCTGGTTTCAGAAATGAATTAACATTCAAATTAATAATTATTACTTATTTCAAAATGTAGTGGAGAGTACTGTGCTCACTGACGTAGGAATATCTTTAGTAATTACAAGGATAATGTGTTATTTTAAAAAATCTTATTCAAATTCAAATCATTGTTTGTATTAAGGTACTCTTCGCTTTATGATGGCCTGACTTACAATATTTCATATAATTAACATGGATACACAATCAACATGAAACGTAGCATGAATTTTGTGTTGTGCATTTCCACAGGTAATGCGTGCTGGAAAATATGGTCATGCAAAAATCATTTTTGTTTTTCACTTTCAATGCCTTATTTAATAAATTACATGTGTAGTGTTTTCAGTACTTGTATATACACACTTTTTATTAAATTGTTTGTTTTGTGATACATTTACCTACTGTAAATCAGGGACTACTTGTTGAGTTTTTCTGAGGCAGTTTCACAACTCTGGCCAGCAGAGATCACTAATGTGCTGGGCTTTAAGTTTGTTCTAAACGCATTGCTTATCGTTTAGATTTCCTGCTTTAGTATCTGTAAATTCTGTAAAGTTACATTATTCTGTACTGCATTTCATTATAATGCATTACTGTACCACTGTTCCCCCAACAAAGTCAAAATCAGATTTTTCATGTAGTGCTTTTTACAATGGTGCATTGTCTCAAAGCAGCTTTTCAATATTATATAATCTTAAAAGGCCAATCCCAAATTGAGCAAGCCTAAGGCGACAGTGGAAAGGAAAAACTCCCTGAATGTAGAAGGAAGAAACCTTTGGAGGACCAATACTCGAAAAGGGACCCATCCTCCTTGGATGGCCTAGGTACTAATTGAAACACTGCTTGTCACCCATGTATTTTCAAAAGAAGCAGCTTAGCATTAATGCTAGTCAAATTCTTAGTCTTACATTGATTGACACAGAGTATGATCCTGTATAGTTATTAAGGAGCTGATGCAGTTATTTGTAATGCTCACCAACACACTAAGGAGGATGATAATAAACTGATCACAGTAAAAATAATCAAGAGGCAAGAACAGCCCTTAAGCCCAAGTGTGTCCTAGTCAGGACGTCGCTTCATCGCAGAGCCCTCGGGGAAGGGGGGGGCGCTAATTCTCTGATTGGCCTCCAATCTCTCAGCCAATCCAAACAGCAAGTGAAACATGACCTGACTGAAAGGCACTGCTGGAGCTTGAACCCAGGTCACTGTGGTGGTGACTGGTGAGGTTTCAGCCCAACACAGTCTTATATTATTTACAGTGTAAATTGGAATGAATCTAGTGTGGGATGTGGTATAGCTTACTTCCACTTTAATGTAAGTTTCATGCAAATGTGTGAAGGGGTGCAGCCCTGTAATTACCGTCTGAAGTCTGCATATGTGACTGACGCAAAGCCCATACATTACTGATAAAGCTAACCAGTAATTACCCCGGTTATAGGTGCGGAAGAGACTTCGGTTTACCTAGCATCGGCCAGGGGCAATTTCTACCCTTTAGTAAGAGGGCAAGTGAAGTGAGGGAACTGTTTAAAAGCAATCCTCTGTAAACATGGTACTGTTAAATACTATTAGCTACTGTACAGTAGATTATATGAAATACATTTGGTTTAGACAGGGCTGAGAATTTATTTGATTATATGTGTATCTGTGGAAAGAAATGAGAACAAGCTATAGGGTGTGAGTGCTTAGCAGTCATTTGCTAGCCACACTCCACTGGGGTAGGGGCCCACAGCCATGGGGGTGTGGGAGCAACATAGTATAGCAAGGAATCCATGACCTAGATTATGCTCTCTCTCTCTCTCCCACTCTCTCTCTCTCTCTCTCTCTCTCTCTCTCTCTCTCTCTCTCTCCCCCTAATACCTTTCATGGCCATTCTAGGAACTGAGTGCTCCTCCCTGCTGTGTAACTTCCTGCTGGGGTGAAGAGTCACACCCACCCCACCCTTCGTTATTCCCATAGCTGCCCATAGTGCAAGCTCACTTTTTTTAAACAAACACAATTTTAACGAACACACTTTTATTCACAGACATTCTCAGTTGTACAGAAATATGTTTTGATAAATAGACTTTTATTTTGCACACTTTAGCATAATAGATGCTTTAACAGCATTCACATCCCAAAATCAGTTTGCAATTTTTGCAAATAGAAACTCTGCTGGGTTGATCTGGTAATCAAAGAAGGTGTGTGTTTTGAGTATTAATTCTTAACGATTGGAACCATTAGGTGCTTTCGTACCGACGTAACCTTTGCATAGTTGCAGATCTGTGCTCCGTTTCTCATGTAGTCACACTGTGCTGGGGATTGTAGTTCTTAGAGCGGTGTGTAAAAGGACTTTTTTAGCACCTACTTCAAGATAGAGGATTTTCTCAGTGCTCAGGAGCCCTGACTGATGCATGTATGTTAATTGGCGCAGATGTAGTGATTTAAGTCGATGTGGTTGGCCCAGACTCAAGCGCCTATGTTGAGCATGTTTAAATATGCTTGATCATCATAGCCACATAAACAACAGATCTTTGTGCTTATAATGAAAAAACAACAACACATGAACAAATGTAGTGCTTGGGAGAGCTCTGTTGGGGATAATCCCTCTTAAGTTCCTCTCCAAATAAAGGCGCTAAAACAGTTTGGTGTGAAGACACCTATCGTCTTTTTGATATTTTAATTCTATTTATATAACCAAAATAGTTTGAGTACCCATCCCCAATCATATTCACAAGCCATTATCAGGCACCTAATAATAATACCAATACCATGATAGCTGATATAGTATGAGTGTATATTAGTATCTTTGTGCGTGAACTTTTGCGTGAACGTTGGTGTGAGGTCAGTGGGAGGGACACATTAAAAGCAACCATACCCTGGCTGATTGGGGGACCACACCTCTGTGTGGAATCTGCTGCAGTCACATGACCATTGGCACACGCCTCCCTATCTAAGCATTACCACATTGCTCTCTCTCTCTTTCTCTCTCTCGCTCCCTTAAAGAACTGGGTGTGCCTGTACTAAGCTGAGAGAGGGAGGCTACGCAAGATCATTCATTACTCCTCCCTTCTCCTGTTTTGGTTGCAGTGTTTCTTTCTCTCGATCTTCTTTCAGTAAGGCCCCAGCTGAAGGCCCAGTTTAGGGCACAAGCCATCCTATTTTTCTCATACTCAAGATTTCTATGTTTATTTTACATAGGCTTTTACAGGTAAAACTGTTTACCTATTTATGTTTGACTTTTTTCTAATGCATCCTAAGCTCAGCATTTCATCTTCTGTTCTTCAATTTTCTCTCCATCCTCACTCATTACCTTTGTTATCATAATGTCTGATATCCTCCTTGTTTGCTAGTTTTTCAGTTAAAATGCCTAACTTATTTCTCTCTCCCTCCAATGATCCTTGTCTGAATTAGCTCCTGTATCAACTAACTTTCTCATGTTAACTTTTCTGCTCTTCTAAGTAGCATTTGTTAACTGATGTTGTTTTGGTGTATTAGTAATGATTAGTGCATTGCTAACTGTGGCTTGGTTCTGTGTTTCAGTGCCAGCCAAGTCCTGAGAAATCCAACGCTGCCACCTCAGAACCCTCCGAGGAGATGCCATCCATACAGATCAAGCCTGAGCCAGAGGAGGTGGAGTGCACAGTGGTGAGTGGCCTTTTGTGTGTGTGTGTGTGTGCGTGCGCGTGTGTGTGTGCGTGCGCGTGTGTAAGCTGGGGGTAGGGGAATTGGAGGGAAAGAGAAGTAGGTGGAGATTGGATTGGTCAGGTTGGAGAGTGGGTGTGGTCAGGATGCCATGAAGTATGAAGTGGGTGTCCTTCAGAGCCTTCTTAGAATGTGGCACAGCTATAGTCCTTCCATTAGGAAGCCATGTTTTTTATATTCTTATTACCATTAATGATTAAAGTACCGACAGTACCCTTGTCTTTGAATATACACATACTATATATATATATATATATATGAGAAAGAAAGAGAGCGCACAACAAAAGTCTTAGGCCACCATTAGTTTAGATATACTATATATTATATTGTCTTAGCAATGGTGTAATGACAATACATATTTTTTGTGCTTACATGCACTGAATAATCTGATTGCAGAACTGCAGAAAATCATATTTTGTCAGAAATCTGGTCAACAAGTAAACATGCATTCGAGAAATCAGATAATAGGAAACCAGGTTATCACCAGGTTTACTCAGGTAGTAATCTAATTTCTATTTTGCAACCAGCCAGTAATGAAGTTCAATGAAGAAGAGTGTAGAGGAGTGGTAAATCTAAGTTTTAAAGTTTTGGATTCAATCGTAGATGCTATATATTGTTATTTATATAAATATCAAAATAACAAATCTAATGGTTGCCTAAGACAAAACATTGTCATTCATTATCTGATTTTGACAGTTGCTTACTTTTTCTTCTGCCTAATAAGTCAGAAACAAGACAAAAACTTCTAGCTAATTGAAACCTATTGACTGTGATGACATAGTTGTTTGATTTCTGTTGAGTCTTGAGTGTATCAAACTATAAAAGAACATGGTAACTACACATGGTAACCACCCAAAAATCAAACTGTAAAGTGATCTCATTTATTGTGATTTTCCTTCTTTAAGTAATCATCTGGGATATAACCATTCAAATGCTTGTCTAAATGTAACAGTGCGTCAGAGCAGTATAATGTGCAAAAAAAAATCATCAAGCTATTGACGTTATTTATGAGACAAACAGAGCGGTGACTAGCTTTATGTTCTGTTTGCATCCTTTATATACTCAATATATATTCAGTATTCAACAGTAAAGAAGCTAGACAGTTGCACTCAGTAACCTTCAGTAACTTGGAAATGGCACTAACAAACATTGAGGGCTATATGTTGTATGATGCAATTGTAAAACTAGTGATTTTGTTCCTTTTTGAACAATAAACTGGTTTAATCATAAGCCACAAGGCAGATGATGGTACAGTGGCAAACACCACTGTGTCTCGAGGGCAAGCTGCTGGAAACGGCATTTCCTTTGCACTCTGGTATGAAACCTGTGTGAATCTTTGGGTATGACTCAAAATAAATCAGATTGTTGCGTCAGTCACCCATTATCTGATTACCCAGGTGCATGTAGACTCTTTAAACGGGTTACTGACAAAATCTGATTTTCTACAGTTCTCAGATTATTAAATGCATGGTAAACGCAGTCAGTTTTTTTGCAAATGATCAGAAATTGGCTAGAATCACATGGATGGAACGGTGATTTAGAAATTCTAAGGAAACATCACACCCAGAAATTAAGGGCCAATTATGCTTTCAATTGTGCCACTTGATATAAAAAGTCATGATGCTCCTTAACAACGTCAATACTTATTGGTACGTGTCCAAAAGCAAACTGAATTGCCTATTATGTGATAAAAAATACTTTAATATGTTAATCTGATTATTGCAAAATGCTAAGTCCGTATTTCCCCCTGTACATTTCAAATGCCACTATCTTAAATTTGCCAGATGAGTAGGTGGATACCCAAGCAAATGGGTGTGTCACCGTGTAAAGATGAAGCATGTCCTTCTCTGCCAACAGTAAAGTGGCCAGATGTCTTCCTGAATAAAATCCTGGCTTCTATCATGGAACTACTGAAGAATGGATCTCCTTATTCTATACATTCACACATTTTAGCAATGTGCATAGCAAGACCCACCATTAATTCCATTACAGGTACTTTCTTGACAGCTTGTAAGAGTAAACGTGACGTTAAAATATACGACTAACAAAGACAGGCTTGTGCATTGTATTTGAGGGCACCTCAACAAATCCATGACTATTTGCACTTTTCCTGCAACGCATCTAAGCTGTATAAAATGAAGTTTCAAAAGACAATTCTGCTTTAATGATCCAGAATTCTCCTCAGTACCACCTAGAGTATATGTACTGAGTTTGTCCGAGCCTTCAGCGTTCCCTTTGTCTTTCCCCCTCAATACCTTTCTGTTTCTATCCCTCCCTATCTGTTCGTTCCAAGTCTCGGCTAGGCCCTAATAGGATATATCGGAGGAGGCTTCCGTTCAGCTGTAGTCATGGCAACGAGGCTCTGGCGGGAGTTGCAAGGTCTGTGATGTAGCCAGCCCACACCCCTTCTTCTATACACACCCACACACACACACACAGACTCTATACTTGAACCAAGCCCCTCAACCCCCTCAACACACTCCTAATCTGACACTGGACTTCCTTGGCTATGACAGACAGGCCAAAGACTACATACCTTTAGGGGAACACACAGATAGATATGCACACCATCTTTCACATGCATGTGTTTTATACATGCCTGTGTGCACACTGAGATTTATTCACTCTGAAGCTTCACATGAGTATTCATGCATGACGGATGCTCCACACCCATTTCATGCTCTTTTGTCATTTTTTAACAGGAGTTAGACTTGATTTTACATGCAAGTGTAGACCTTGTGCTGGCTACTTTGCTGCTTCAGTTGAGTGTATACTAAGGTATTACTGCTGCAAATCATCCAGCTTCTGAGAGACCTAAACCATCTGGCACAATACGAACTGAAGAAACTATGACTGCATTTCAGTTCATGTGCTTATGCACTCTTCTGGACACGAAATCAATGCAAAACTGGTATTGCCTGCCTAAAGCTGTGGTTACACTGCAAAATAGGTGAGGCCATGGTGGGGCTGGTAGATTGTCAACACAAATAATTGTATATTATGTTATGCTAGTATAGCCATGGATAGCAATATTGCAGGGAGAATGACGGAGCATTGCAAAGGAGTACTGCTAGCTTCACTAATGCTTCATTAAAATAAAAATAAAACACAGAGTGGGGTCATTATATTCTTATTTTGAGAAAACTCTACGTTGTTTAAAATGTCTTGCCGACACATGGCTACAAATAGCATTTCCTCCTTTAGAGTACAACTATACAAAGCACGACCCTTTCAGGTCAGTTTGGCCAGAGCAGTAGCTATGTTGGCCGAGGATGTGAATTTGAGCTCCGCACAATTTATTTGCCCCAGAAGTCTGCGGAATGAATTTGATGATAATGAAGAATTCAATTGATATGAATTTGATTTCAGAATTGTATTATATACATCTAATTCTCATGTTTCCTATTGTTTATTACTGTTCACTTTTACCATGGTAATTTTATAGCTTTTGTCATGTACATGCTAATCGCTAACATAAGCATTTTCACTTTTGGCTTTCCAGACGTGTAAAGAATTCCAAACCCAAGTATAAAATTGGGGTTGATTTTTTTGTATGGATAATTGTGGGTAAGTGTTGGATTTAGATAAAAAGAAATATTTTATCTTCTTAACACGTGCTTACGACATACCAAAATATCTAATGAACATGAGCATTAATTGGCCGATACTCATTCGATACTGGTATGGTATTAAGAAACATAATCAGTTTATACAACACAGGTCTGAGACTGGGCACCACTACAAGCTGCGCCACTGACTTGCTTAGTCTAGCTGTCAAATTAAACAGTCACACAGCACTGACCTAATGCTGGTGCGATTCTTCAAATGAGCTAAGAACTAAACAAAAAGGAGCCCTTGGTGAACAGGAACACTTAACTTGTTAAACATGCTGGGAAAGAACGGTATTGTACATCTTTTTATGACACTCAGGCATCGGCACAGGGGTAATAGAGGTGTGAGACGAGCTAGTGTCAGGATACGAAAGAACAAATAACTGAAGGAATGTGCTCACATTCAGTTTTTTCAGTCATGTGTTTATATTACTACAGACAGAATGAATTAAGTGTGTTGTCATGATCTGAGTTTAAGTCCGTAAATCAACGTAAGCTAAATGCTTTGCAAAGCAATTTGTGCGTTAGGGGTCTTAATACCATGGTCATGCATGTAATTTATTTTCTATATGATATGTTATACTGATGATGTTCAGTCTGCACTGAAATATGTAACATGATTGAAATCTTTGTGATCTTTTAGACATTGCTATGCATTTGTTTTTGTATTTTATTTGCTGTTCTGTAGCAGTAAATAGTAATAAATGGTAATAGTAATATAAGCCCATCACTGGGTAACATTGCTGCCTGTGCTTTTGTTAGTGGCCCATAAGGCCAGACGTTTTCTATTGCTTGTTCCTCGGATGTTCCCACTTAAGTATCTACTGAGGAGGGAGGAAATAAAAATAAAAATAAATATTTATTTTTCAGCACTTTTCAATTTCTCAAGGACTATGTGGAATCAATACAAGGAAGGAGGAAAAAAT
>JAUZSU010170992.1:0-13167 GCA_034780255.1 Parotocinclus maculicauda | reverse complement strand
ATAGGGTATGTTCGTTTAATCGGACCAGCCGGTTATTAGGACCAAAACCATCGCGTCCCGATATGGTCCCATTAACCAGAATCTACTGTGTATGTGTATATGTTACTACAGCAATGACCATTTCGTTCAGCATCCTGTTTCACAGAACATACTGTGGACATTAAAAACCCACACCTGTATATAGGGCATATATTGGGCAGTGGTGCTTCAGTGGATAAGACACTGGATTGCTGACCAGAATAAATACATACACTGTTTACAAACATTAGGGAATATTTCTCATTGTAATATAATACAATATAATATAGGGGATTAGGGGTTCATTTTGGGGAAAAAAACTTTGTGAGAAGTATATTTAGAAGTCTATTTGTATATCAAATATTTTGTGTTTTTGGACAATGATTTGTATTATATTATATAAAATAATATCTCCCATAAGGTATCATCCAAATAAACTGTTATGTTGTGCTAGACTGGTGTTTCTCCCTTAAATGTATTCTAGAGGCATGGAGCTGGATTGGATGTGATAGTCAGCAGTAGGGTTTAAGCAGATGATTTTTGTTGATGAGTTGTGATAGCTGATGATTGTTTAGGCTAATGATGGTTTATTTTGGTTTATGACGGCTGATGATTGTTGAAAATGGTTGATGATGGTTAATGATGGCTGTTGCTTTATGATGACTGATGATGGTTGATGGTGCGAGGCGGGCAGAGCTGAGCTGAGCTGATTGGAGCTGTAATCCCTTTCCCCCGGGGCCAATTTCAGCCCGGAGCCAGAATTCCTCTTCTCTCTCCTCTGCTGTTATTCGTGGGAAGGATCTCAGGCTTCAGCACACACGCACACACACACACACTCGCTCTCTCTCTCTCTCTCTCATTCGCTTCCAGCAGAAAAGACGCCAAAAACGAGGCCAGGACGCCATCGATCTCATGTTTTAAAAGGAGCGACGCCGACTTCATCCACAACTTCCAAGGTAAGCAGGAAGGCTTCGGTCCCCGTGGAGCTTTTAGTACAAAGTCTCAGTGTGTGTGTGCGAGAGCGCGCGCGCGCGTTTAACCGAGTTTTAAAGCGACAGCGACCCCGTTCAGGCTCTGCTTCGACTTTCTGCTCTTTTTTTAGTCACGGATTTAAAACGTTTTCGTGTATTTGCGGTTTGTGTTTTGAGCCAGAAACACGCTGAAGTTCTTTCCCAACGCCGAGGAAGCTCGATCAGGAATTAATTCCTGCCAACACTGTACCGGACAGCCTAAAATGTTTGAAACGGTAACATCTATTCTTTTTTATAAACATACTTTGCTGCATAAATTAAAGAACGAATTGATAAATTACGATGATAATATAAGCTATGTCACCATTGTTTTAACACAAAGATTAAGAGGAGAATCGATGGGATGGTGACTGCATCCCAATCGCTTCGATATGTAACAGTAAAGTGCACTACATAGGGTGTACAAGCCATTATTTCATTCCTTATATAGTGCACTAATAGAGGTATTCAGAAGAGATATTCAGGATTTATCCCGTGAATGTACATATAACGTTATGGGATTACAGAAATGCGAAAAGTTTAATAAACCTTATTAAATACTGTACCAGAAACATTAAGTTGGTATTTTGGCAACTGATAATGTTTAGGAGTATGCAACATTTAAGATTTTTGGCTATTGGACTGTTAGTTTATCCATTTTAAAAGTCCAATTTGTTTTTTTAGCTCTGTTTTATTAATATATACGTGTATTTTATGTAACATACCCGTAAATCATTGTTTTATAATTTGTTTGTACAGCTTACCTGGACCTGGTGATTTATTTCTTCGTTTTAAAGGCTAGTTGAGTTTGGCGTCTGTTTGATACTTGGCTAGCGTTGGGAGAGCAGTACGATTGGATTGGGCTGCATCCCGAATACATCGCTGTATGTAATTAAGTGCCCTACATAGTGTCTACGAGGGGTAATTTAATTCCTTATACAGTGAGATGTTCAGAATTTAACCGATACAATTTAGTCATAGACGTAACGTCATAGAATTACAGAAAAAAACGGTTTTTTTTCTTTATAATATACCAGTAAAATCGTAATTTGCTATTTAACACGCTGTAGTTTTTTATTTGAACTCTTTTCTACCTAAATATGTCACGTTGGAAGTGAGCAGTACCGCAGTGTCTAATGCTGAAATATGCCTGGTAAGTTTAGTCTGTTAGTACGTGGTCGACTTCATGTTTTTATTTAAAAGCTGGTATAATTTATTTTATACAAGCCTAACCTAATATTTCCATTTTGTTTTGGTGTCTATTAGATACCTGGTACCAGATCTATTAGATGTGAATATCGGAGGCTAGTAATGTTTTGGTTGAATATTTGTTAGATGCTAGTTAGTTGTTTTTTTATCTGTTAGAACAACAGTTTTTGGTTTAGTATGTATTAGTTGGTGAGCCGAAGTTTAGTTTATTGTCTGTAATAAAAACGAGGCTATTTTGCCATTTTATTTGTACATCTTATAAAACTGGTTTGCTTTTGTTTGGTGTCCTTTTTGCACTGCCACATAATTTTTTTTGTGTTGTGACACAAAATTGGTTTTAACAAAGAGTTCTGTTGTCAAAAGAATCCAAAACCATAGCCCAGCATGTAACGTGATATCTTTATGTTTTTGTCAGGTTGTGTGTTGTTTGTTTTTTAAGCTCAAACTCCATGAGAAAAGAATGAGCACAGTTTGCCTTGAGCATCTTGCCTGAGGCAAAGCAGCCTTTCCCCATCTGCATAAAGGGGACATGCACTGTCTGGCCAAAAAAGGGGCCATCGCTTGGATTCACATAAGCAAATACTTAAGAGAATTTGATGAGATAATTACTGCAGTGATTAATATGTTTTAGCTTGCAACAATTATTTTGACCTGACCTGATATAGTGAGTAGCTTCTCATTTCTAAAACAGCCATCCAACAGTATCCTGTGGTTCTGCAAAAGATGTCACTGTGAAATCATTTGCCTGCAGTTAAGCAAGAAAAGAACAAAAGAGATAGCAGAAATAAGTGGAATTGAGTTAAGAATCGTTTGACACGTTATTAAAAAACTGGAAGGAACTTTGCAGAAGGGATGTGGCCAGAAAACAGTTTTAAATCGCCATGATCGGAGATCACTTGAAGTTGAATTATTGGGGGAGAATAAATCAAAGCAGAATTTGCAGGGTAATGAATAAGCAGCTGTGTGGCCATAAGCAAACCACTTGTTAATGAGAGTAATTAAAAAGGCTTCAGTTTGCACGGGAGCAATGTAAGAGGTCACCTCAGACTTACCCTACTCCAGACTGATGGTATGGAAGAAGGAATACATAAAGTGATGCACCCATCATGCATAGAGCCCACTGTAGAAACCTCTGGAGACAGTGTTATAATCTTCAGAAGGTCAGGTCTATTCTCAGCAATATTGTGTGCTAATAAATGACGTCACAGGCATATTCCAGGACAACAATGCCAAATATTGATCAGACTCTGATTGTGAAAGAGTGGTTCTGTGATCATGCAGGTCACATCCATATATGAATTGGGCAACACAGCATCCTGATCTTAAGCCCAAACAGAAAAGAAAGCCTTTAGGGTGTGCTTGAGGATACTTTTGACCACCCCATTGTCAAAACAAGGTTTTTCAAATGTAATGCAACATAAATAAACATTATGACCACAAAAAGCTGTACATGTCCAATAAACTATTACTGTGTGACTTTTTGGCAAGATATTGTATTATATTGTATTGAACTTGCTTTTTCAGTGTTTATGGGTATCTGCAGTGCTTCCCAACACACAAATTAAGAAAAAGAATGCCCAGTTGTATTTTCTGGGATGACTATTTTAGAAAACGTTGGATTCGACTTAAGCTGAGCAACGAATTTAAAGCAATAGGCACTTAAAACTGCCGTTCCAAAAACATTACAGATGTTAAATGAATACTTAAAGGAGTTCTTGCTATGCACCACTGGTTGGTCCAAAAAGAAAGACATAAAAGAAAGAATTCCTATCAGGAACACTTTTGCACCTGATATACTTTCTTTGTGCTGTAAAAACAGTTTGTTATGGTACAGGTTTTTAGTTTCACATTTCAATACCAGGGATCACTTAGCCCTTTAATCTCCAAATCGCACCAAATAGATGTAATACTGGTGTGTGTTGTCAAAACATTCTGCTACTGCATTTATCAAGTAAAAGACTACTGTGATTACTGCAGCACCAAACCCAGAATGCTTAAAATAATTATCTTTGTGCTGTTTGCAAGCGGACCAAAAATGGGCAACAACAGGTTGCTGTAAATCTGAGATTGACAAGGAGGTGAAGTTGTGATCGATACATTTTTTTGGACTATGGACTATGTTTTGTGTTACAAAGAATGTTCTACACTGCTCACATTTCATTTTGAAATATCCTCTAACTTTTGTGAGCAGAATATTTGTACCACAAATTTGGGAATGCTCAAAACAGGAACATTGATGTGTTATCCCTGTACTGAAAAACGTGTTAATGCGCTTTCCATTGTGACTGTGGTGGACTACTGAATACTCTCCCGATGGTACAGGGTTCAAATCCCATCACTGCTAAACTGCCACGGTTGTACCTAAGACTGTGTCAATTGTAAAGAAGTCAAAATGAACATAATGTAATTGTACTGAGCAGAGAAGAGGCGCCAGATGACTTGAAATTCAGTTGGAATTAAAGTCAATGTTGAATTGCACAAATTTAAATAGCTGTTTCTGCCATTAACATAGCACTAAACAGCCAAGCGAGTGCACCATGTAAGCTTCAGCAGAATGTATTTATCATTTTAAATAATTCAGTAACAGTGTTTTCATCAGACCGTGTCTTGTTTGCTGCATCACAACATTTCAGTGTGACTTCTTGGACGGATGAGCTGTCGCTATCACCAGAGCGATACCTGTTAGTGCCAAATATTCATGTTATTAGATCCTGTTATAAGAAATGGCATGTGCAAGCTGTTAACTCGAATGAGCATGGCTCATCATTGGCCAGCCTCACAAGTTCTTTCATCTGTAGGCTAATACTGCACTTTATAGTTTGTAGAGTGTATAGGGGGCAGTTTTGGATACAGCCCATAACTATAAGTTCTTCCCAGGGTCAAGTAAACAAAAATGCAACTTTAACATTATTAATACGTTAAATTCACGTCAGCCCTAGTAATTGTTTGTGCATGTTTAACTGTGCCTTTAAGCCTTCCATTATAAATGGAGTATTCCTTTCGTTTCTGTCTCTAACATCAAATCTGCTTAGTGGAATTGGCGTGTTACATCATGTTTTTAATATGTGTTCAATACTTTCTTCTTCACTGTACCTGAAGTTGTTGATTAGGCTGCAAACATTCCCAATCTTCTGGGTGCCATCAACTCTACCTCGTCTCGCACTCACTCCCAATACCTTTAATTAGGAGTTTACACTCTTTGTGTCTTCCCTGAAGGTAGACACCTACAGTACGATCCATCCCTCTCCATCTCTCTGCCTCTCTCATGCTCGTTAATAAGCCTCATCCTTTCGTCCCCTCAGGTTCTCTGAAAAAAAAAAGCATGCAAATTCTCTTAATTAGAGTTGTGCCACTAATTCTTGAGCGGAATATGGAAGGAGGTAGATGTAAGAGTTATCTGGTAGGTGTTGACAGGCCTGAAGCACACCTAAACGCTCAGGGATTCGAGAGAGAGAGGGCTGTTGGAGCAGCAGCGCTGCAGGTGTTTTGCGTTTTGTGTGTGTTGTATACTCTACTGAGAGAGCGCTGTGGATCCACAGGAGGGAAGAAGCATGTCTCGTCTGTCTTTGACTCGATCTCCAGTGTCTCCTCTGGCCGCACAGGGCATCCCTCTTCCTGCTCAGCTGACCAAATCCAACGCTCCTGTGCACATCGATGTAGGAGGTCACATGTACACCAGCAGCCTGGCCACCCTTACCAAGTACCCTGACTCAAGGTAAGATCTCTTCCTGTGGTTATACTCTGGGATGGAAGTTTTATGTTCTGGTGTTCTTGGTGCTCCAGGTCTCTTGAGTGTCAGGTGAAATGAATAAAACATTGTTTCTTCCCACTTTGTATGCAATTACATTAAATGACCTATAATTACATTTTCTTCTCTTGTTTTTGGGAAAAGAACAGAAAGCAGGTTTCTCACTTATAGTAGAAGTCTAAATGCACTTGCTGTAGCGTTCAGTAAAAGCGTTCACATACAATTTTAGGTATGTGTTTTGTACAATTGGAAGGTTTTCGTTACATTAGCATTGCCAGAGGAACTTGTTTTTTTTTAACTCATTGCTTGATTGTTGTAAAGGATAAAACTTCAATATATGGTATAAGGAAACATTTTGACATTATTTCCTTCTAAGACTTTGTTGTTTAATTGAACTTTTGTTATAAGTGAGTTCCAAGCCACTGGGTTTTATGTTTAGGAAATAAAAAGTAAATTATCATACATGGTAATTCCTCATGGTTTATGTCCATAGACGGAGACGTTTGAAAAAGTTGAGTATTCCTCGATATTTTGGAGATTGTCATCAATCATTTGTTGCTGTTGTAGCTGTATAATTTGTCAAATATAGTTCAGGTATTTAAACTGATTCTTAATGAATACTGCATTAATTCATGTTTAATGTCTTGGCTCTTTCCAGAAGTTATGGAAGTGCAACAAGATATATTTTAGTTGTAGTTTTACATTTCTAAATCACAATTGGTCCTCCTTTAAATGGAAAGCCTGAATTATTATTGGCTGTAATTGGACAGTGGTTAAGGTACTGGATGGATCACAATGTCTGGATTTCAAACCCAGCACTGCCAGCAAACTGCAACCTTTAACCCAAAATTACTTGTATTTTACACTGTAGGCTTGTATGAATTGTATAATAGAGCCCCTGCTAAATGACTATGGGCTGCAGAACGTACCATTAATGCACAGGGTGCAGGCAAGGTTGTACCCTGAATAGGACACCAGTGCATTGCAGACCTGGGTAGGAATGATTTACCCATACAACCCCTCCTGTCTCAAACACAGTGGTGGTGAGCAAGCGGATTTGATGCTGCACCACCCAAATGCTCATAAGATATTGGTGTTGTCAAAGTGTTGTTTACAGTCACAAATATAACAGAAATACCAGTTATATTAACGTAAATGTGTATTGTAAATATAACAGTTATTTTTGTTATATTTGGAACCCTAAACAACACAACAGTTACTCCTGGTATAATATATTCATCATATATTAAGTAAAATGCAATTTAAACCCTTGTGAATTTGACACTGTGAAATGTATATTATCTGGATCACATTATAGGATTTTCACTACAGTTTGCCAATAGAACTGAAATGACTTTTCTTAAATCAGCACTGCTGTACAATAGGATCACAAATGCATCGCTAGATTTCTACCCCATTATATAAACTTACAGATTTCAGTTATGTTATACTTAGTCAAACAGAACACTTTTTTTAAGTTTAAGGATATATACTGCTAACTAAAATTAGGGGATATTTTTAAATGAATATACCAAATGAAATGTCCCTCTAGTTTTCGTGAGCAGTGTATAAGGCAATTAAATAAAGTTGAACAGAAATGCTAATGGATATTATCTAGATGTGAAATAAATTGAATTGTAGGTTACCATATTCTATTATCATATCAATAATGTCTGGAGAGTAAATAAATATTGGGTAAGAAGAGCTCATATCACCCAGTTCTATCTAGACTATCTAGACTTACAAAATTGTTCCGCAATTCCACACACTACCTGTTAAACCCAGATTTTTAAAAATCCCTGTGGCCTAAATTGTGAATACATTTTGAGGCTGACAAGCCGATCATTGCATATAGAATATCATATAGCATATATGAATATACTTCTAGTACTAGTAGGACTACATTTTCTGTCCAGCACGTGCTAAGTAAATACACTGCTCACAAAAATTAGGGGATATTCAATTATGGGGTATTTTCATCTTGAAGTATCCCCTAATTTTCGTGAGCATTATAAATAGCACACTCCCACTTGTGGGTTCCTAAATTCCTGTCTGCTGCATCTCAGCCTCACAGGTCCTGCTGATAATTCGCTGTCCCGCGAGAGCCGAGTGGAAAAGAGCACCACCTGTTAGAAGAGGAAAGAAACAGAGAGCGAGCAGAGCTAACCCTCACATCTGTTCAGCTTAACACACAGCATGGCCTTCTCTGATTTAATAATGTAGATAGAGAGAGAGAGAAAGAGAGAGAGAGAGAGAGGAAGGAGGAGGAGAGGCGAGGGAGGGGGGGCAGGCAGCATTTTAATTGCTTTTCGAAAGGGGGGAAAAAAAGAAAAAGAAACAGAGATGAAAAACTAAGATTGCCTGAAGCTATATGGTGAAATTCTAACTGGGGGAACTGCAAGACCATATGAGAAAAGAAGCACCGCAGGCACAAAAGGGGGAATTGGTTTTCTTATTAAGTGTTTTGCATCAGTTTCCAGAATGGGAGGGAGAGAGCGAAAAAAAAAAAGTGAGGGAAGATGAAATGAAATGGGAACATCTTCGCAATGACAAGATTTAAGTTGATTTAACACAAGAGCAGAAATAGCGTAGGACATGAAGCCGAATGTTCACCCTCATTCTTCAAACCAGGTTAACAATAAAACTTCATTATACGCACTGCGTTTGATATTGCCACAAGTTTTAAACACAGCGACGTTTCTACAATACAATAGCAGGATGTTGCAAACGGCTGCCTTACAAACACAACGTTTCTGTTTATTACAGTCAAGTTAATATCAGGACTGCTTTCATGATCTGTAAATCAACTCTGTTCTTGCTTTCCTCAGAATCAGCCGGTTGTTTAACGGCACAGAGCCGATAGTGTTGGACAGCCTGAAGCAGCACTATTTTGTCGACCGAGATGGCGAGATCTTCCGTTATATTCTGAGCTACCTGCGAACCAGCAAACTGCTTCTTCCTGAAGACTTCAAGGTATGGTTCTGGACATATTCCCTTACTATACAGTACTGTGCAAAAGTCTTAGGCCACCATTAGATTTGTTGTTTTAGCCATGGTATCATATATAACATGTATAACATTGTCAATGATTGGACCCAAACATTTCAAACTTGGATTGTTTCACTCCATGAAATTCTTTTCCACTGCTCTGTATTCCAATCTTTGTGAGCTTTAGCATATCTAAAGGGGGGTTTGCCAGTGTTCAGCTGTATCCCATTCTAAATGCTGGAGCAATGTTTCTTTTGTGGTATCCATGCATGGTCAGATTTCTATTTAGTGAAATAGCAAACCGTCTTATTCTTACAACTGATACAACTCCATGTACAATCCAAGGCATAGTGGGTTAAGGGTCTTGATCAAGGGCCCAGCTGTGGCAGCTTAGCAGTGCTGCGGCTTAAACTCTGAAATTACTGGACCACATTCCCTTGATGGACTTGTTGGTAAATACAAATCTTTTTACCTCCCAGAAATTGTTTCCTCTCTGAAAATTGTGCAGTTGTAAAATCACATCCCTTTGACTTATGTTGTGGTGTAGCTCAGACTAATTTAAATAAAAAATACAAATCTGTTTAATTCTGGACGCTGTGGCTGTAAACAGATAGTCACCTCAACGACCAGTCAACGCTGCAGATCTACGAGCAGAGGCGAGAGTTAGAGATTAATAGTAGAAGTTTGTCATAAATGTGTTTGTGTATTCAACTATGTTACCAGCAATGCGCTCACTTACTCATTAGCTCGCGTTGGCCTAGAGAAACTCTGTTGATGTGTTTAGAGACCTTTTTGTGTAAAATACGTGTATAACTTTCCACTATTTATTTCTACCAAGCTATAGAGTTTGTAAGCATATGTGTCTGTCCTATTTTAAGCAATACTCCCTCATTTAAAATAACTATGTAACTGTGGTCGTAACAGTCATATTTATACAGCATAGTATTAACTTTCTTAACCAATAAAGTATTGGTATATTGTTTCCAGATAAATGTACACTACTGTATCTCATATAGCTTTGCTTAGTACTTTGTGTGTGTGTGTGTGTGTGTGTGTGTGCAGTACATTGTAAAGATTAGGCTGAAAAAGACTGGAGAATTCCTTTAAGAATTTAACTTAATAGCAGGGATAGAAAAAAGCAGCCTGTGAGACAGTTCTGGGATTATCGTATACATTTTGTCTGGCCTGTTGATTAGGTCTTACCATCTAAAAAGGATCATTTTGAAAACATTAGGAAAATTAAATAGAGTTATACCTATTAGTCCCCAAACATTAGTGTACACAGCCTATTGCAATTTGCATGTGCGATGTTGGTCAAGCTGATGCAACCATCTTGCTCTTTCTTGGTTATCTTAGTAAGTAAGTATTGATGGGCTTCATTATGCTAATATGGCTGTTTCATGATGCAGTTCACAAATAGTTGCAACAAAGATGCACTTTTCCATGAATCACATCGTTTTTGATTGCTGATAAAACAGTCTTTATCAAAGAGGCCAATCAGAACAGCTCAGTCTTCACCTTCAGCCCCACACTCAATGTGTTTGACAGCTAGATGTCCTCAGGATGGTGTCAAATAGCAACAACAGCAGAGAAACAGCAACTACAAGTCAAGAACACGAGCAGAAGCAAATCATTACATCTCATTACAGTCAATCCTTCACAGTTCAGCCATCACACTCCTCGCTCTGTGCAAGTTGGAAAATGTGCAAATAGCAGCCACTGAATTGATCATCATTTGCAGCCCTATCGAAGCGCTGTAGGGCTTTAACTCTGACACACCGAGTTCACAAGATCGATCTGAATGCCTGGATCATGTTCACTCGCTCAGCAGCTTTTGCCGCTTGAACTAGTTTGAAAACTTTGTGTAAACTTGTTACTTCAGATACTTCAGTTTGATCACTTTTTATATGAAGTGTATTTAATTGCAAGTTTAGCTCTATTTGTTCTACAGACAAAACGAAAATGTGCAGCCCCATAATGACAACTACAGTACGTGTCAGGATATTCACCAAAGATTTAAGGTTCTCAAATTAAAAGCTTTCAGATTCTATTAAGAGTTAAGTTTGAAATGCATTAAAGATGGAGGATAAGCCACTATTAGATTTACCTGCCTTTTTGGAAAGTAAAATTGTAACACGTTCATGTGCAACACATTAGCATAAAATGAACATAACAAAGTGTTTTGGGACACTTCTTTACTCTGAATTAAAAGACTATCACTGGTGCAGCTCCTACTTATTCATGTAATTAATGCAAAGTTAATAAATATTCATAAAAATAAGTTAAAAACATGAAAGTATGACTTAAAATGAGTTTTTGTGGATTGTAAAATACATTCTAAATCCCCCCATTTTTTCTGACCAGCTGATTACGGTGCAATTTCCGGAGATAAAAGACAGATCTTTATTTCCTTATATGCTGATGTTATAATTCTTAAAACCTTGGTCGTTAAAGTGAATGCATGTTGATCGGACGGTCGTTAAACAGCACTTATCTGTAATTCAGTAAACACAAAAAGCACAGCTGATAATCAGTGATAATCTTTCTAATGCAAAGTATTAATCTCATTAGTATCCCTTATGAGAAACAGCATGTTATCACATGTTAAATTACACAGACTTTAGTGTGTTTATTCAGTTTAATTTACATATACAGTGTGTGGTATGTAGAATGTGGGGAGTTTTAAGGGAACTATTACGGCATGTGATGCTCGAGCCAAGAACCACGATTTCGATCCCCACACTGGGGTTCTTCTGTATGGATTTGCATGTTCACCCAGTGTTCGGGTGACTCTGGGTACTGCGGTTTCCTCCCCTGTTCCAAGGACGTGTGTTAGGCTAATTGGTGTTTCCAAAGTGCCCTAAGCATGTGAGGGTGTGCCTTACAATGGAAGCAAGTGTATGTGCCTTACAATGGATGAATTTTCAACACAGTTTACAACTTTGGGTGCCTTATTTAGTCAAGTAATGAAAACATAATTACAGCATTAATAAATTATTGCCATTAACACTAAACTTTTGTTCTGATGATTCATGAAAAAACATTTTGCGACTTTGCAAATGACATGCAGGTTGCCACTAGATTATGCAGATACCACTGGGAGTAGGTGGGTTTTGAGTATACCAGAAATAATGATAAGTACAAAAATATATTCTTCAACAGTTCTAAAAAGATTAATTACTAGAAGCATTTAGGAATGAGATAAACTTGGATAATGGACATTAACTTAAGTAATAGAAACAAGAACGTAATGCTTGATATCAGGTGGGTTTTGAGAAACGGAGAAAAGAATTCCTTTAACAAAGGTCTACAATAATGCCTATTTTCCTAAAGAATACCCAGAAACCTTGAATTAGATGTGGGTGACTTCTAGGGTGACTTCTGTCAATAGTTAAGAGATAAAAGTAAATAAATGTCCATAAAGTTGTGAGGTTCTTTTGTTTTTGAACCATTTTTTTGAGCCAGATTGCAGAGGTTCCCAGTCCCCAAACACATATTTTAGGGTTTCTTTTTTTTCAATTAAGTCTGGCCTGCCAATGTGAAACAAGCCAATAAGTGTGATTACAAAAGGATGGCAAAAAATAGAAACTAATAAAACAAATTGCATGTTATGGCTTAGATTAGTTGGATGTGTAGTAATTGTGGTATTTTCTTTGATTATTACAAAATGTGAACTCATAATGATGGCTGATTATTTCATTTAAGGAGATAAGAGGTGTGTTTGTGTGCAACATGTAATAACCAACATGTATGTTTTCGTATAATACCACATACAGTAGCATGGCATAATTAAATCACCTGGTAGGACAGCTGAAGCTAATTCTGCTGTGTTGTATTGTTTCAGATCGTAAGACTTTATGGCTCTAGACTATCTTACGAAAGCGTGGGTAAACAAGTACAGCCTGAGATGATTTTAATATCTAGCGTGTTATGTGCTCTATATTAATTCACTTATTTAGATCAAAAGTACCAAGTACTACTACATTTATGTCATATATCATAATTAACTGCTCAGCAGGAGTAAGCGATATGGAAAGTCTTAAAGTAACAATACAGCTGTTGAAGTGAGTTCTAATAGTTAATTGCTGATGTGGACTGTGGTGAACTAGTGGTTAATGTACTGGAATATGGACCAGAAGGTCCAGGGTTCAAATCCCACCTCTGCCACAGTTGGGTCCCTGAGCAAGGCCCTTA
>JAUZSU010170991.1:0-24863 GCA_034780255.1 Parotocinclus maculicauda | reverse complement strand
TTCGGTACTTTAGGATTTGGTCCGAATAAGCGGCTGGTCCCATTAACAGGTGGTCCTATTAACCGGAATCGACTGTACTATGAATAAAAACTGTACCTGGCAATCATCTCCTTTGGTGCACACCTCTCCACTCATGCATTGCTTTTCCAAAGAAGCAGAAATACCAAAGCTGTTCCCCATGCAGAGTATTTCAGTGCGATTATCTTCATGACTGATCTCCACTGCACCATTCAGGATCACATACCACAGGTCCAGCTAAAAACATGATAGAACTCATTTTACCAGAATCAACATAAATGGCTATTCCAACAAAACTGAAACTCAATACAGAAGAGACCAAACGGGAAGGACTTTCATATGAATGCTAGGTTTACAACAGAGAGCACAAGAAAAAAGCTTCAAAGCATTGTTACAAAGTCAGTCCTTATCAGTGCTGCATATCAGATTGGAATAATTTTTTGGCCAATTCTTTCGTACTGAATTTTTTCAGCACCTGGATTTCCTCAGATTTCCACATGTAAACTGCTTGCTTCAGGTTTTTCCACAACATTTCTAATGGATTAAGGTCAGGACATGACCTGGTCTTTCCAGAACATTACCTTTATTCTCTTTAACTGTTCCTTTTATTGACGTGTGTGCTTATGGATTGTTGCCTTGCTAGACATTCTCTTGACATCTCCTTTTATAATTTGCTGGTATAGTTCAGAGCTATAAGACAGGCTCTTAGCTGCATAAATAGGACCGTGTTCTTTTGTGACCACGAGGACTAACACTCTTGGTATCAACTTTATTGTTCGATCACTCCTGTGGAGAATAGCAATGGTCTTTTCATTTTTCATTTGTACGCAATCTGTGCTAATATGTGACTGTGGATTGGTCCAAACACTTAAGAGATGGTGTTGTAACCTTTTCCATCCTGATGAGCATCAAAAACTCTGAAAAGCTCATATCTCATGCTATGATACACTTCCATGCTATGAAGATTCGATTTTAACAGATCCCTGTTTTTAGAACAGAGCACCCACTCACACTTGATAGACATCTCATTGAATGAAAACACCTGTCTCCAAATTTACCTTCTAAGCAACCTAAAGACCCTAAAGATTTACTCACAAATGTAAAATATTATCTACTTTTAAGACTTTATTTTTAATATTTCTGAGTGTATTACAAGTGTATTTGAATAATTTTAGTGAATTGAATGATACTACCTCTTGCTTATCATGCAGGATTATAGTGCCAGCCTGTTCTATAACTTCAAACATCATGACTGTACACAGCTCTCTCCTTACTGACATGGTCATGTTAGCAAAGGCTGGTAGCTGATGCATGAATTCCAGGAGCATCTCTGGAAGAAACATACAAATGACAAAACACAAAAAGAAATGATATGGAATGAAAGAAAGACACAGAAGGAACAAATGAATAGTATTTCATTACATTATCACTCAATGCTAGGTATAGTACAAACACACTCTGCCCTATCCATAAGACAGCTACTAGCTTAAAAAAAATTTGGACTAATGCATGCAACTTCTAAGATACATGAAGCCAGTGCTTAGTGGAGAATATTTTGCATACATGAGTCCATAAATACTCACAATTCTCAAAATTCAACTACAGAGTAGCACCACTTATTGCTTCCTTTATTTATCATCAATAATATTCAATCTGCCATCTACTAACAATAAAGAAACTGTCCTACTAATTGTTCAGTGTAGAAATTTGTTCTATCTTTAATATCAGTAAGGGTTAATAAGCAGTTTTGTGGGAAAAAAATACCAATATCATCATCATTGCGGTCAGCTGGCTCTTTCTCCAGACACTCTCGCACTAGATCTCTGCCAAGCAAAGGATCCGAGGCACGCTCAATGTCTTCATCTTCCTCATCCTCGTCCTCTGAGTCTACAGGTGCCTCTGGGAGCCCAGACAGATCCATTTCTCCCATTTCACTCTCTGTGGCCTAAAATAGTATGAAATAAATGATCACCAGTGTACTTGAGCTGAAGACTCATAGACTAGACAATACAGTTAATAATAAATAGACTAGACAATACAGATATACTAGACACTACAGACTAGAGAATACAGTTAATAATAAATAATTCCCAAAATAATCCAGAATATAAAATGTTCATGAGGATAAAAATGAAGGTCCCCCTAATAATCCAACTTCCTGATGCTTATTATTATATTTATTCTCATGACACAAAAAATGAGGTAAAGTGGTAGAGAAATGCAGTCTGGTTATGATACTTTTTTGGTTAGTAATAAGTTTAGCCTAGTGTTTAATCCTATGACAAAATTATAAAGGTACTGCTGGTTACCAGCATTAATATATTAATAATGTTTATACCTAGATGTTTAAGGAATGCTTTCCATATCCACGATGTGAGATCTGTTACTATAGCTGACTGAACTAGTTACACAAAAAAAATTTTCACTAGGGAAGATTGCAATATATAATTATATAATTAATTATAATATAATAATATAATTATATAATTATAATATAATTATATATAGTATATATGATCAATAATAAAAACAATTTACCAAGGTAAAAAACACAGATATATTAAAACATGCAACATTATTTATTTCTGTTAATCCCAATCTGTCAGCATTTTAAAAGGTCAGTTTTAACACCTCTGATATTTTTTAAATTATATTCATTAAAAAAAATTTTTTTTTTCAAATTATCACTTTAAATTCATGTTACACTGGATTAAATCGTGGAATATTCGTGGAATTAAATATTTTTCACTAGTCTCTTAAAAAAAAGACTGCTGTTTGTGGGTTGGCAGTTAGCATGGAAGATTTTGTGACACATACTGAAGTGCCTATCCACATTGTGCCTCTTCTTTCAAATCATTGTTAAAAAAAAAAAATCACATCTCCTTTCCTATTGTAGCTGTGCCCGCTAGCTTGTCTTAGCAAAGTTTAGATGGAGGTCTTGCACACGATATTTCTGACCCCAGACATGATTAAAAAAAATTATTTTCAATATTGACATTTTAAAATCTACAGGAATAAAAATGTTATTGAATAAAAAAAACAGCAACAACACAGATGCAGCACCTAGGTGCTATTTTTAGAAATGCCCTGCAGGCGACTCACGTGGTCACAGCGGGTGACCAGGTGTCCGCCGGCACCATGTTGGTTACCCCTGGTACAGAGTATGTGCATGGTGGTACCAGTGAGATATACAGTGGGGAAAATAAGTTTTTAAAACACAGCCAATTTTACTAGTTTTTCCACCTACAAAGAATAGAGATCTGTAATTTATATCATATGTATACTAAATCCAGAAAATCACATTGTATGATTTTTAAATAAACTAAGTATTTGATCACCCATCAACAAGCAACAATTCTGGCTCTCACAGACCTGTTAGTTTTCCTTTAAGAAACCTCCCATTCTGCACTCATTATATGTATTAATTGCACCTGTTGAACTCGTTACCTGTATAAAAGACACCTGTCCACACACGCAATCAATCACACTCAAACCTCTCCACCATGCCCAAGACTAACGAGCTGTCTAAGGACACAAGGGAAAAATTGTAAACCTAACACACGGCTGGGACCAGGCTGGGATGGGCTACAGGACAATAGGAAACAAAAGACAATAGGAGTCGCCGTGTTTTGAGGAAGAATAAGGATGAGTACTACACCAAGAAAACCATTCCAACCTTGAAGCAGTGGGGTGGAAACATCATACTTTGGGGCTGCTTTTCTGCAAAGAGAACAGGAATACTGCACCGTATTAAAGGGAGGATGGATGGGGTCATGTATCGTGGGATCCTGGCCAACAACCTCCTTCCCTCAGTAATAGCATTGAAGATGGGTCGTCGCTGGGTCTTCCAGCATGACAATGACCCGAAACACACAGTCAGTGGCTCTGTAAGAAGCATTTCAAGGTCCTGGAGTGGCCTAGCCAGTCTCCAGACCTGAACTAAATCGAAAATCTTTGGAAGAAGCTGAAACTTAGTTGCCCTGAGACACCCCCAAAACCGGAAAGACCGAAAGAAAATCTCTATGGAGGAGTGGGTCAAAATCCCTGTTGCAGTGTTCTGTTTTTCTATTGTATCAAATACTTATTTTATGCAATAAAATGCAAATTAATTATTTAAAAATCATAAAATGTGATTTTCTGGATTTTTTAAGATTTAGTCTCTCACAGTTGAAGTGTACCTCTGAGAAAAAAAGACCCCTCTATTCTTTGTAGGTGTGAAACTAGCAAAATCGGCAGTTTATCACATATTATTTTTTCCCATTGTAAGTGAAAAATTTAAGATAATTATGTCAGCCACAATCTATTCCAAATAACACTAGTAGCCTGTGTTACAAAAATTACATTACACCATCTCTTATATAAAACGTTTTGCAATTTGTAACTGTTGGAATAGAAGTTTTGAGAAGACTCATAGCAGCCTACTTTTGCCAAAAATTCTAATGTAGCGAATACAAGAAGCTGAGATAGTACTGGCTTTGAGGTGAGAAGGCAATGACAATAGTTCAGTGACAAATTTGGCTATTGAATCTTTACCACATAAGCAGCTGCACCACTTTGTATCATCAAATGCACACAGAAATGTTTGCAGCCCACATACACATCCTCTTCCTGTAACAAAATGTTTGACTGGGTTCTGCTGATGAAAACCAGTAGAGTGATGCTGAGATGAAGGAACATCTAACATTTGGAAGGACTCCTGGCCAGTCAAGTTCCCCATTTCTGCTATATTCTCTTAGTATGGGCTTCACAATATTTGAAGTGGTTAGCTCTGTTGCCGCCTCACACCTCCAGAGTCAGAGTCATGTGATCCCAACCCTTGGCTCCTTCTGTGTGTAGTTCTCCCTGTATCTGTATGTTTTCTCCATGTCTACCAGTATTATCCTAAATCCCAAAGACATATGCTGAGGCAATGTTAAGAGACAAGTGTGTTTAAGGAGTGCAGAGGTAACCTTACTCCCATAAGAGTTAAAGCAATTAATGTTGACATGATGTTAGCATGTTCAATGCAATACTGAGCATCCAATAGGAACAATTAAGTGGTTAACCCAATGCATGTCTTTGGAGCAGGAGGTAAAGTACCCGGACTAAACCAACGCTGACACAGGGAGGACATGCAAACTCCACACAAAAAAGATACCTTGTTGCTGGTATCTTGTTAATAATGATGTTATTATTATTATTAAGTTGTAGTAATAGTAAAATAAAGTAAATAATACAACTTAATAATGAAATTTTATTTAATAATAAAATTTTAATTAAATAAAGTAGATTTAAGATAATGAACCCTCAGTGGTAAGTTATTGGAGACACATCCTCTTCCTGTAACAAAATGTTCGACTGGGTTCTGCTGATGAAAACCAGTAGAGTGATGTTGAGATGAAGGAACATCTAACATTTGGAAGGACTCCTGGCCAGTCAAGTTCCCCATTTCTGCTATATTTTTTCACTTTGTTGTAAGCGATTTCACATGCTCTTTGGAAGGATTAAAGATTTGCAGGATTCTTCAGGACAGAAGGAGTCATTTGATCTCCTATAGTTGGTGGGAGATCTGTCTCTGTCAAATGTTTCAGAATGCTCGTTGAGTGCGAAAAAAACAGAGTACCAAAAGAATTTTACCCAACAAGTTTACAACAAGTTCCTTGTTTACCATATTTAATGCTTGCAAGAAAATTAATATTAATTACTGCTAAAAGAAAGGATATATTTATCAATTAAGGACTAGTTGGAATTAAAAAAATAACCTAAAATATATTTAACAATTATATGCTGCAGAAAGGTCAGCAATCTAAAAACAAATGACATTACATTTTATTTATATAATGTAAATAATTACCTGGTAGATATCTGATAAGCTACTGCTTGCAGAATCACTACCAATGCTGCATCCTGATTGGCTAGGTGGTACTGCCATCATCTGTTGATGGGGGTGGTCAGTCAGGTGCATCCTACTGAAATCTCCAGGAAGCTGCTAAGTCAAGACCAGAAAAAAAGAAAGAAAGAAAAAACAATTGTTTAAAAATGACCAAAAACTGTGGTAAGGTTCTGTTACAAAACCATTCACAATTTTTGTCCTATAAAACGTTTTAATCAACATGTTTACTTTTTACTGAATTTTACTACTATGGCTCAAAAGTGGACGTACTATACAGTTACATTAAAGAACCTTGAGAGCTGTGTGTCTTCTTTGGGTACTATGACAGGTGAAAAGCAGCAATAAGCGTTCTTTCTTACTATAAAAATTCATTTCAGAGAGCACTGATGCTTAGTTACAATTTAGTACAAGTGTACAAGTAGTTACAAGTGCCACACTCTCAGAAAAACAGCACAAAAAGGAGAAAGGCATTCCAAAGAGGTATACTTGTCATACAATGTTCTTAGTTGTTTTTTTAACAACGCACTCAAGACACAACAGTCAAATCATACACTGCTCACAGTAATTAGGTGATACTTCAAAACGAAATATCCTATTATTAAATATCCCCTAAGTTTGTGAGCAGTGTATTTTATATATCAATTTCACAATCAAGAACACAGCACTGCTTAAATTTCTTACCTGACCAAGTTGACACACTAGCTATAACCATATGAACAACATGTTCTATTCAAACTTTATTTTTATACATTAGCATCAAGTTATTATGTAATTCTAAGTGATTAAATGAAATGTTTCCCACTCTTCCACCCTTTGTCCCATACTGTACTGTGGTGGCCTACTGGTTGGACCAGAAGGTCCAGGATTTAAATCCCACCTCTACTAAGCAACTCCTGTTTGGTTCTTAACCCACTGCTTGGATGGGAAGATTGTATCAGTTGTAAGTCGCTCTGGGCAAAGGCATCTGCTAAATGCCGTAAATGTAAGTGTACTGAAATAAAACTAACATTTAATCAAGAAGGTAAAGCTTCTACTTTTGAACAGCCAAATACAATCTCTATAGGAAGGCTGGCACTTTGGCATGCTGGAAATGATCATTCCTGGTGCGAGTGTGTGTATAAGTGCATGAGCTTGCATGTGCCCTTTGATGGATGTGTGTCCTGTCAAGGCTTGCTTTGCCTGTGCCACTGGTTGGGTGCCGGTTCTTCCGCGACCCTGTCCAGGAACGAGTGGATATGAGTGAGGAAGTGAGTAAGCACACTATATAAATTGCAGGATCTCTACACTGCTCAGAGTAATAAGGAGGAAAATATGCTTTAATATACTGTTAAAAAATTAGGGAATACTTTAAAATTAAATATTCCATATTGAAACATCCCCTACATTTTGTGAGCAGTGTACTTTCTGGTACTCACTCAGTAAAAACAAAGATAAATAACTCTTTCAGGAAATATTTTGAAGATCAAAAGATGAGCATGAAACAAGAGTTCTGAATGTCAGCTTTTATTTTATGCTATTTACATGTACATGTGTAAAACAACTTCAGCGTTTGTATTACACCACAGCATTTCTTGGTGAGCAAAAGTAAAGGAATAAATAATTATAAAGTAAATAACATTTCATATTTGGTGGCATAACCCTCGCTTGCAATAACTGCCTCAAGCCTGTGACCCATCGACATTACCAAACTGTTGTATGCTGTCCCAGGCTTTTACTGCAGCTTCTTTCAGTTCTTGTTTGTTTCGGGAGGCTTCTCCCTTCAGTATCCTCTTCAGGAGGTGAAATGCATGCTCTTTTGGGTTAAGGTCAGGTGATTGGCTTGGATAATCTAAAACCTTCCACTTTTTCCCCTAATGAAGTCCTTTGTTGTGTTGACAGCGTGCTCTGGGTCATTGTCCTGCTGCATGATAAAATTCCTCCTGATTATTTTGGATGCATTTTTTTTTAGCCCTGCACTGTGGGGGTCGTTAGTGATGTCATTTACTGATGTTTTGGAGTTTTTATTAACAGCTCTCACAATATTTCTGTCATCAACTACTGTTGTTTTCCTTGGCCGGCCTTCTCAACATCTGTTGCTCAGTACACCAGTACTTTCCTTCTTATTCATGACATTCCAAATTGTTGCGTTTGCTATGCACAATGATTGTCTCATGGCTCTGACTGATTTTCCTTCTTTTCTCAGCTTCAAAATCGTTTGTTTTTGACCCATTAACAGCTCTCAGGTCTTGATGTTGGTTTAGTCGCTTTAACAAGAAATACATACTTTATAGGTTTAAGCCCAGGCAACAAAGTAGGCTAGTGATACAGAGCTATTTAATGTTTGCAGAATCAACCTTAAAGGCAACAATAAGAAACACGTCAGTCACATGTTTCAATAATTTTGCTCACTTGAAAATAAAAGCTGACATTCAGAACTCTTGTTTCATGCTCATCTTTTGATCTTAAACCCAAATGTCTTCAGTGTACAACAAAAACAATGGTATTTGACTTTGAAGGGGACTGTATCTAGCTTTGCATACCTACACTGCTCACAAAAATTGGCAGATATTTCAAAAATGAATACAAAGAGGATCCCACAAAAACTGTTAAACAATCTGGTCCTGCCCATGCCCCATCACTCTCAGTATGTTCTGGCAATCTTGGGTGACCATACAGCCTACTGAACCCTATTGAAGTCAATGTGTGGCACTCCCGTCCAGACGGACATTTCTGTTCAACCCAGTTTGCAAACTTTCATGGTCCTGCCCTCAGGTCTCCTGCACTCAAACAACTTTATGCTTACAATCTAACATAAGACCATATAACATGCATTTATGCAATAATAAACATTTTTATTAGCAGAACAATGTTCATGTAAAGTAAACCGCAGCTCAGTGGGCAGCATTTTTCCCTCACAGCAAGAAGGTCCTTGTGGAGCATCCCGGGTCTGTGTGGGTTTACTCCAAGTACACTGGCTTCCTCCCACAGTTCAACGAAATGCATTAAGTTAATTGATAACGTGAAATTAGCACAACCTTAATGTGTATGTGATTAGTCAATGTAATCTTCTGTACAGATGTAACCTTGTGTGTATTGCTGATGCTCAGTCATTCATTCATTAATTCATTTTCTTATCCACTTGTTCCTAGGCAGGGACCTAGGAAAGTCGGTGACTAGCCGGTGGCACAGGGTGTAAGGCAGGACCAACCCTAGGCAGGTTGTCAAACCATCATAGGGCACAAGCAAGTGGGAAACACCAATGAACCAAACACGCATATCTTTGGACTGTGGGAGAAAACCAGAGTACCCACAGAAACCCCATGCAGATACGATGACAACATACAAACTACACACAGACAGAGCGATCAAACCTGGGAACTTCAAGCTGTGTGGTGGAAGTGCTAACCATTTCACCACAATGCCACCTAATTGATGTACATCGCGACAATAAATAAACCAATTAAACAAACAAACAAATGTAGGTAAATAGTAAAAGCATTTTATTGACATTTTCTTTTGACGTTTTGGACTAAACTTGTTTATTCTCTGAAAGAGCTGGTGTCACAGGTCTGACATGGACTTTAAAGGACATTAAAAGGAACAGGCAGAGAATTAATGCCACCTTACTAATTGCCGCAGTCTCACAGTACTCATTTGGGCTTTACACCTAAATTTACCCCTGATTGCAGGGCACTCCTGGTGCGGCGTGAATTAAACATTATGACAAATGATTAAAAATGAATGGACACAATGACATATGAAATTATCACTTCAATCCTATCACTGCAGCTTAGGTTTCACTCATGGAGCTGACAAACAGCAGCAGGTAACTGTAAAAATGTTATCAAAGCCCATCAGTTATCTCTGTGCTCAGTGTTTCATAGCTTAGTTGCCCACTATTTATTCTAGAAAAGACAAGCAAGTAGGATGGCTTAGCAGCCTTTCCTTAGGAATGATTGTTTGCAGTCTGGTAATGAAGAGTCCATTTTGACAGCTCCAAATATCCCAGAGATTTCAACAGTTGTAGCCAATTAGAAACTTGGGTGGTAGAACCCAAATAATAGGACAGCAGGAAGAAAGCAGTGAGCTCTCCAGCAGTGCTGTACCTTCAAGAGTGAGATCCATCACAAACTACATCCCTTTAGTACTGATCTCTGATCATCTCTCACTGTGTGTAGCAGGAGATAACTACGTTTTCCATTCTTATTTCATTTCTGAGGAACTCCCATATTCATGACAGATGCAGGGAGAAACAAAACAGACAATGTAAGGAGTTTTTACTGACCCAAAAAAGGACTAGGACTACATTAAAAATTAAATACAACATTAAAAACATATAACTATGTGGAGAAATTACCACATGGCAGCAAATAAAGAGATGTCATTTAAAGTTTGTGTTTATCTTTCATCAGGTACAGATGAAACAATGTTACTGCAACAGCAGGTCTTAAATACTAAGAATGTAGACTGGTACAATGAAATGTGCATCTAGTCTAAACCGGAGTTATTTCCTGTTTTGGCTGGTTAACATCATTTCATTTGTTGATTTAACATCAATTCCTGCATTTCAGGCCTCCAACTCATTTTAAAACAAAAACGGGATGTTACAGCATTTACCACTTTGTAACTTTTCAACACACTCAAAAGATGTTTTGGCACACAGGATACAAAGCAATTAGTCTTACAGGTGTTATTTTCATGCAAACACGTCATAAGATGTGCATTAGTTGTTGCATTTCTAATTTCTAAATTCTCCACACATTTTATATCAAGGACAGGTTGGGACTGCACGCAGGCCATTTTTATTTTATTTTATTTCTTAGGTATTATTAATCCAGATCAATCTAGTTTTTATTGTGCAGTTTATTAATCCCTTAATTGTTTTCCTTCCTGTTACTGGTGAATTCTATTTTCTGCAGTTAATCAGTATTTAGAAAGTTTACAGTCCACTGCTTTAGCATGTTTGTTGATTAGCCGTTAGCAAATTAATTTATTTTATGTAGGCTTCATCTTAGATTAACTTAGAAACTTTTTACAGCTGTTTCCCACCTTCTTTTTACTGTGATTTTCTACTGACTTTCCACTGGTGTTTTGATCAACGCTGTGTTGGAACACCAGCTTCAGCATACGACCTATGGCAAGAAGTCTACTATACTATCGGCTGAATCACCCGTGTCCACACCATAAATCGGAAACGCAAAGCCCCCCCTGAAGCTAAGTACATTTCATTGATTATTTATATTAGCGGTAACATGGCTTCTGCTGTGCTTGTTCCCTGTGCTGGCATGTTTAGTTATTCTTCTTCCGTTAGCTCAGATTCTAGAGTTAACATTGAATACACTGATCGAATACTGATCATCTTTAGCTTGCAAGCAACCACCTAGAATGTGTATAAATCGCTCAACCCTGGAAATAGTTGTTCCTGCTAGGGTAAAACGCATTAGAAAAAAAAAAGCTAGCACGTTGGTATAATGGCCACACCCATACTTTTAAGTTTAGTGGCGACATAATAAATTGGAGGTGTTTAAGATTGATTGGAGAGATAGCATGGCAAGGCTGAGTATAAACAGGTCCTTACCAAATCTAAAGTTGTGTATTTATTCACAATCATAGAGAAAAATAAGAATAATCCTAAATTTTTATTTAATACAGTCTCCATATTAACTAAAACATCACAGAAACCGACTCTGAAGTTCAGCATGATTTTAACAGTAATGAGTTCATGACTTTTTTTAACGATAAAACGCATGGCTCATCAAATCACCCATCTATTCAGTAGCCTTCCATATGCAGCACTAGTGTAATTTCTGTTTAATTAGCTCTAAATCAGGACTAGAATCTCTTACCCCAATTACTAATACTGAACTGTCCTCACTGATCAGCAACATATTTATTAAATCCAATTCCTACATACAGTATTTACTCAAAGAATTAACATCTAGTATTATAGAACCACTGTTAATGATTATTATTAATTCAGCCTTACCTTTAGTTATGTGCCTTGACCATTATGTGCTGTCTAACTATAGACCAATTTCAAGTCTATCTTTCCTCTCAAAAATCTCTGTAATTACCTCGAAAGTAACGGTATTTATAAAACATAATAGTAGTGAAACAGCATTAATTGTTGCACTAAATGATCTATTAATATTATCATATAATAGATAAGTTTCTTTTCTTGTTCTATTAGATTTAAGTGCAGCATTTGACACTATAGATCATTATATCTTACTGAATAGGTTAGAAAACACTATAGGTATTAAGGGACTGGTACTTTCCTGGTTTTTAATTCTATCTGACCGACGATACCAGTTTGTTTATGTAAATACTCAACGTTCTAAGCTTTCAAAAGTAAAGTACGGTGTCCCTCAGGGGTCTGTACTTGGCCCACTATTATTCTCCCTGTACATACTATCTTTAGGCTCAATTATTCATAAGCATGGTTTTAGTTTTCACTGCTATGCAGATGAGACAGCTGTATTTTGTCCACAGCTCTACCTACAGCTGTTTTTGTGGTAGCCTAGCGGTTAAAGTACTGGGCTCTGGACCTGCTGGCCCAGGGTTCAAATCCCACCTCTTACAAGCTACCACAACTGGTTAAGGCATGGCCCTTAACCTCCCAGTGCTTGAACTCTAAGAACTGTATGAGTTGTAAGTCACTCTGGATAAGAGCGTCTGCTAAATATCGTAAATGTAAATGATGATGCAATGATGATGGTTCTTTTCATCTTTGGTCTGGGGCAAACCATCCATTTATTTAAACAACAACAAAAAACGATACTTCAAAATGAAATATCCCATGATAAAATATCCCCTAATTTTTGGGAGCAGTGTATTTATGCACTGTAGAGTGATAAATATGCACATCCTTCCAATCTTTGTTTGAGGTACGTTGTTTTTAAACATTTTTTAAATTTTATATTCTCATGCAATTGTTGACAAATTGGAGATCCTCTGCCCATCTTTGCTTATCAAAAACTCATACTTTCCAAGATGCTGCTTCTGTACCAAATCATGATTATAATCACATTTGATTATCTGTTTGAAATCACATTATTAATTATTTATTTCATTCATTACTAGCCCTTAATTGCCCTATTCCAGCTTATTTATTTTTGGTATGTATTGCAGGCCTGAAATACAGGAATGGATCTTAATTAACCAAACGAATTGTAGTTGAACAGACAAACATGAAATATCTCAGGTACTAGTTTGTATGTGTGTGCATGTGTATATGCATTCTCCATAACACAACATATCACAATGTTTTGGGGATGGATTATTTAAACTGCCTGGACCATTTCCAGGCACTTAGCAGAAGGACATTTATTGATATGGCATATATTATGTTTCGTCAACAGGAAACCTGGACTGTTACAGACATTTATTGGCCATACGAGGTTAGTAACAGACCAGTGATATGTGCAGGGCATAATGCCACCATTCGTTGCCTCTCATGGCAGGGTTTCCTATTGGAATTTTTCATGCAATGGGTTCCTAGGAATGTCTCCGCCAATTGCAGCACTTCCTTGCCTGCCCAGTTGCCAGGTTTATCGCCAATTGAGCATTAATGGGACCAGCTGGTGAAGAATAATTCCTAATTGTTGGCATGTGACTGTCTAACTAGATATTTGCTTTAGCAAACAGTCGAACGGGTGTACCTAATAAAGTGACCAGTAAGTGAACACTAACAATAAACAATTGTCAAGATTGTCAATTGTTAGATTTTTTTTGTCTAATTAGATTTCAGTCTAACAATCAGCTAAATGTATTTAAGCAGCTTTTCTGACACACAGTCACAATCACAATTTGATTCAACTGGTGAAAGTCACAATACAGTCATTTAAATCCAATATGCATCGTCTTAAAAATGAACTGAATTGATATTGTGGTTCAGGAGTCTTTGTCTGTCCCACATATATTTGGTCAGGGGCTGCTACTGGGAGCATTGTATGGCCAAAAAGCTCTCACACACTAATATGCAGTTGAACCGCCTTTAGCTTTGATTACGGGACACATACGCTCTGGCATGGTTTCCACAAGCTTCTGTAATGTCACAATATTTATTTCTGTCCAGAGTTTAAGAGTCCAGCATTTAAGTTTCCCCAAGACTTGAACCACTGTACAGTCTAATTCAACACATCCCTGAAGATTCTCAATGGGGTTCAGGTGTGGACCATGTGATAGCCAGGGTCCAATGCTCCAGAGTCCAAACTTTATGCTACCTAGTAAACTGAAGCCCATTTGCTAGTATCCTCACTTAGAAGTGGTTTTATTAATCATTCGTGGCTGTTTAGTTCCAATCCCTTAAGATTCTTTTGCATTGTGTGTGTAGCAGTGCTCTACCTGTCACTACTATATATATCCCTAAAGTTTACTATCGCTTACTACAATTGTCTGCTCGAACGAAAATTGTCTTGGACATTTCTTAACAGAATGCATCTTTGACATGGTTGTTTAACAAATGAGAAGCTACTCACTGCATCAAATTACTTGTTCCCAGCTGAAACATGGTCACCTTTGCAGTAGTTATCCAATGGGAGGCTCTTACCTATTGTCTTAGTTAAATCCAGGTGGTGACCTTTTTTGGCCAGGCAGTGTATGCCACAACACATTAGACACTTAATGACATTTTATCCATGCTCATACTGATTAATTTGCTCTATTGACTTTATATGTTTATACTTTAGACTTTGTCTATAGACAATGTTTGAAAAATGACAACTTGCAAAAACATATAACATCACAAATCATTTTCTTTTTAAAGTCAGCAGCTGGACTTATTGCAGCCCAGCAAAAAAGCCCAGTTGTTAGCATTTTAATGCTGGCCCAGCATGGGCTGAAAGCTTTCAGTTCCCCTGTCTTGGGAAGTTTTGGCCGTCATAATTTTCACACATCTTCATTTCTAATTGATAGTTACGATAAATATTTGACCTTTTCATTATAGCACACATAGCAGGCATGTTAATGTTGTAAGGAAAGTTATTGGTGTGTTGTTTTTACATTTTTACAATTGGTAGTTTTTCTATGATTAGCAAGATTCCATAGGCATTTACACTTAGTAATTTGGGAAACACTTCAGAGTGACTTACAAAGGTTGCAGACAGCTGAAGGTGCCATGACTTATAATTATATAGAATTAAATATATTCATCAGTCAGACTGGAAACTGATGCTTCTCAGGGACTAGCAATGAAGTTGACAGCAAAGAGCTAGAGGATAATTTAAGAAAAAATACTGACAAAGAGGGGCTACAACACAAGAATTAATCTTAGAAAAGACACTATCCTAGTCATTATTTGAAAAGGTGAAACTTCAGACCTCCAGAAGGCAAAGAGACACCAGGCCATTTTGACTGGTCTGGAAAGCTCATTCCTCCATTGAGAAGACAGGACACTGACACAGAGATCTGGCAGTGCAGGCATGGTAAAGTCTCAAAGACGGCTGTACCAGGCCCTGAAACTGAGTTGGTTTGCAGGTGTGTAGTTCAGAGCCAAACAATGTCAATGGCATGATTTAGAACCATTGAGGACTGAAAGGGAGGAAAATATCTTGATCCTGCCTGCAACATGCAATGAACATGAACGAGTGATATCAGTAACAGTGTAACATGAAAAATTTTGGTAGGTTATGGACCAGATGGGCTTTAGAATTCAGAATATTCTGTAGTGGAACAGTGGAAGGCAGACCAGCAAGCAATATATTGCAGTAATCTGAAAGACCGTAAATAATAAAACCCTGTATGAGCATTAGAACATCTTCTGTGCTCCTTAAAGGATGCGTTCTTCTCACTTTGTGCAGATGATATTTGCATGATTTGGAGGATGTGGTTAGAATCAGTGAATGTTGTCCTTCATTATTCTAAAGTACAAAGACTGCTGTAGAGCACAGAGTGTTGCACTATCAGGACCTTTTCTTTGTCATGTCCATTTATAAAAAGGATCAAGTGCATCTGACCAGTAAGATGATTCATCTTGGTTATAGAAAAACTACCTGTTTGGATGGTGTGATTTATTATTGAGCTGTTAACCACCCAGAAGCTGATTATTTAGCAACAACAACATGTTTCACAATGCTTAGTAGTCCGAATTATGAATGAGCATCCATCGACAACATCAGCATTATAATTGTGTGTCAGATGCGTTAAAGCATGTGGGGGTTTGCGACTAGGTAGGTATAGTTATATTGATATAGGTAGTGTAATGGACTATCAAGTTCAAATCATTTAATATATTTTGATAATAAATACATGTATAAATAAATGTTACCGAACTCAGTATGATGTCTTTTTCCAAACGTGGATAGACAAAGGAGTTTTAAAATAGCAACTTAACTGAACTAAATGTAAACATAGCCTCTGTAATGTTTAATTCTATTTCCAAAGACCATATGTAGCCATAAAAGCCACATTTTCCAGCTCACCCAAATGATATTTCAGAAAATGTATTTAGTAGAAGTCGGTCCATTTCTAAAAAAAATAAATCCTTTATTGCCACATTGCATTGGCAGATTCGACACATCATTTTACATTGGATGCTATTCCTGACATAACCCTTAGCATTTATCTGGGCTTGGGTTCTACACTAGGACTAACCACCATCAGTGGCTATTCCATAAATGTTACACTTAACCTTCACACTGAAGGCCCCACCTGAACCCAGATGCCCTGACACTGCTGTTTCAAGAATCTGGCTCTACCACTGAGCTGCTATTCCATTACTAACTAAACAATATTCTCAGGAGGTGCATCACCTATCTATTACCAGTCTTGTGTAACACAATGTACATCAGTCATAGCAAGCATTACGGCTTATAAACACTTCACAAGCTAATAAACAAGTGCTACAACAAGTTTTCCTAGAATTGAGACAGTTCTCTGTCTTCTGTCAGTCAAACAAAACATACACAGTAATCGTTTTGTTCATTACCAAATACAGTTTAATATGCACTTTTTTGTTTCAAATTTCAGATTTACGGTGTTGTTTGGCTACTAATAAACACATAAAAAACATTTTATATTTCTCATTCAGTACAGAATTTTTTAAGGGAATAAAAAGCTAAAATAATTTCTTACATAGAATAAAGATTACATGAAGGGCAACAAGTATCACGAATAAAAATGTTGAACCAAGCAACTGAGGTCAACAAATGTTAAAGTCATAATCTGCTCACTTTAGTGCTTGTGAGTCTGTTGGTTTGCTGAACTAAAAAAAACATATTTAAGTTCCAGAATGGCGTATAATATTCCACATCTGGCTAATAAACAGCAAAATGGGTGCTGCATTAGGTGCAGATTCCTCTTTGGCAGAGAGAAAACAAGAGCATGTCACCAGAATTCATACAAATCTTATATACAGGACATCCCGCATTAACCATGATGGATATCATTTAAAGGAAATACCTAAAGTTACAATCATAAACATTGGTTATGCAAAGGTAAACTGTAACTGCTAAACCAATATAATTAAGTTGCATCATTTTAGATGAACAATTACACTCTGCTTTTTGCAAAACACAAGGATTAATGTTTATAAGAGCATCTGGTGATGCACGTTTGCACACATGCATGGAGACTCATGCACGCACACGGAAGGATTACATCACTTACTTTGGAGGACCACGGTTGCAAGCAGTTGGCATAGCAACGAACGAGGAAAGCCATTTTCTGAGCTGCAAGAGATAATTTCTCCTTTCATCAGGCAGAGAAGGGTAAGACAAAAATAACTGCTAACAGTTTTTCTTCAGACTTTGGTATACACCGGAGTATTTAAGTCCAAGAGCAATGTGATAAGTTCATTTAAAAAGTCCAAAAAGAAAAATACTGAATAGATTCGACTCAAGTCAGTAAAGTCCAGTTATGCAACCTTACAGCGCAGCAAAAAAAAATAAAATAAAAATCTGGAAATAAATTTACAAATGCTACTCCAACCCCCACTGCACAAAAGTCAGGCAGCACCAGCAACAAATCAGCTAGTAACATAACACTGCCATAACACTGTCTCCATATGACATGATAGACTCTTCACTCTGTAAAAACAGCACGTGTAAGTGTCTGTCCACTTCATGAGCTGCTGTATCCAGTCTTCAAGTGTGCATCTCTGGCTGCAATGCTCCAGTAGCTCCCCCAGTAAACGCTCACACTGATTGGATGCTCTGCTGGCAAAGGATGAATATTTAACTACCAAGGAAAGAAAGAGAGAGAGAGAGGGTGGGGAGCCTTGCAGAAAAAAGGAATGACATCACCCAAGTAGGGTGCACAGCAAAGAGAGATGAGGGGAGCACTAGGGTGGGGGTGGATGGCATTAGTTCTATTGGTCCAAAGCCAAGAAAGCATCTCTATCGATCAGCAGAATAAAGACCTACATACCCAGTAACATAAGTCTCTAGAAAGAGTACAAGCAAAAATAGCATTGATAAAGGGGAGAGGCAGAGAAACTTGCTTTAGAAACAAAAAAAAAAGTGTTTTTCCATAAGAACCAATCACATCTGCAATGTCTGAGCCATTCTGTGCCCATGACAACACTCTTAAGTATAAATGTGTTATTGCTCTAATAAAATAACAAACCTCTCTCATTCTACAACAAAAAGGGTCTCTGTTATATCACTGATTTGTAATGTTGAATGTCTCCTGTCTTTTTAAATGAGTTTTCTAATGTGATGCAAATCCTATTTGCCTTGCCTTTTTTGCAAAGATATATGACATCATCTTTTTCTGTGCTGACCAATGAAAATCCAGCACAGACCGTTGCGGAAGCTGAGACAATGTGTGCACTGCACCGCACAGAGGAAGAGAAACAGGAAGCAGCAACTGCTGGGGAAGCAAAGACCTGCGAGGATACCCCTCGTATCATATGAAAACTCTTTGTAAGGATTAATAATCAAATGTAAATAAAACCAAGCCATTTTCATCATCTCTAATTTGGGGTAAAACAGAAGGACATGCAGGGTAACTTCAAACTCACAGTTTAAATAAAGTCGGAATAATCTTTTACGTTGTTGATGCAAAATTTAAAACAAACTTAGCTTCAAAACAGTACTGGTCCAGAGATAGAAATGATTTTTTTAGAATGAAGGTTATTAAGCAAAAGACCAATACAGATTAATTCTGGGAAATTGTACGCTATGCGATCTGGATGATGTCCGAACACCATATTACATATCCTTGCTTCGTATAGTGTACCAGTATGCTTTGCACTGTTTTATTTCATATTGTTTTATCAACACAAACATAAAATACTTAATTTCTATTTTTCTACTAAATAATTTCACTGTAAAGCAGCTGTGTGTAGTGCATTGATTCACTCTGTCTTTTGAGGTTGTGAAATATTATCAGCTTATTATCAGCTTATCTTCACAAATTGAATCCAATTATCATATATAAACGAATCCACACACTGTTCTTATGCTGCCATGCACAGAGTTGGTGCATGTAATTCAAATGCTCTTCACTAGCATATTTATGCTTATAATAATAATCATAATAATAACAACAACAACAACAACAACATTTCAGCATCTCTGTGCTTACGCGCAGTGCTGCACCAGCCAAACATTGCTCAGTATTTGGTCTTCTCACATTGATGGTGCATGTGCTTTAATACCACTTTGTGCTTAAATAAACCTTCTACATTAGAAATGTATCTTATCTCTTTTAAAAATTCAAAGTAAAGAGTTCAATATTTCTAATCCCACTACAAGCATCTTAGTTATGCTTATTATTGGTGGTTTTTCACTACATGGTAATGGCTTGCCTTTTTACGATTTACATTGGGCAAAAGTTGTGGATTAGGATAGGGGGGTATGTGAGCCCTACTGTACCTACTCTAAATAGTGTGTCAAAATAGATGCCATCTTTGTGCAATTATAATAACACAGAAATAATACAGCTGTTACATTTGTATAAATACTAACTGCTGCATCAGTATCATAGCATGTGTCATCATAGTATGAAACTAATTTCTGTAGTGCAGTCATACTTTGTCACTTTTCCCCAACACCACTCACCCTCATCATTATAGTATACATTTTTCCAAATCATATTTAATCAGCATGTTTTCCCAAATTTATGCACTTTTAACATATATTTACAAATGATCCTGGCCTCCAGCCTCACAGTTGAAAGAGATTATATTGTGTTGGGGTTATACACTGCTCACAAAAATTAGTAGTGAATGAATGAATATGAAGTGATTTAATAAAAGTAGCATTTGCTTTTACTTCATCAAATAAGTCTGATTATGTAAATCAGATGCAAACTCAATTATTGTGATTGGGTGGTAAGTGATATATTTATGGGGGTGAACAGATGCAGGTTTAAACTGGATGAGAGTACCACACATTGATTGTTTAGTAGGGTTTATGGTCACCCAAGACTACCAACACATACTGACAGTGATGGGGCATGGACACGATCAGATTGTACAGCAGTTCTTGTGGGATCCTCTTCTTATTCATTTTGAAATATCCCCAAATATTTATGAGCAGTGCAGTTATATGTGAGACTTTTGAGTCTTATATTTTTTGCTTTCATGTAAAAGCACAGTACAGTATCAGTTTGCTCCTCTTATCACTAATAACATTTCTGTACCCTCACATTATTAAAAACCATCTGGCTAGGTAACATCTTTCTTAGGACAACAACAGACTCAGATGTTACAGTAGAAATGTTAAAAACAACGAAAAGAAATTTCTGTCAATCAGCTGGCACTATGTCTAAACTTTTCAAATCAGAGATGTGCTGTTTAAAATATTTAGTCCTTCTGCCCAACTACAATCGAGGCTTCAAGGGTTCATCTGTATAAACTGCAATATTAATTTATATACGATTTAATAATTATTGTTGATATAATAAAGTAATGAAAGCACAAAATCCGTCAGGCACTGGTGTTTCAGGAGATCCTACCCAGTAAGGAGTAGTCTCCCTCCGTTTGTTCTCTCAATCAGTTGAGTTGATGGAGCTTGATGTAGGATCCCAATCATTTTCTGACCTTCTGTTAAGAAGGTCAGTGCTGCTAGTTGTGATACAAGATACTGGAGCATGTTAGTCATTAATTTTTAAATAGCACTCTACCATTTTCAGACAGTTCTTATAATAGCAGTAACTTATTAATTCAGAGAGTGGAGTCATTCATGTACCTCTCCAGAATGTGTTTTCGCAAATTAAATAGATTGGGTCTAGTTACCTACCGAGTTACTTTGAGGCTTGATTTGAAATGCTATTGTGCTTTGGTGATGAACCTTGCTTTGGATGCATGTTTTTGTCATTCATATTTGCTTCAGCATTCGGGTGCTGCTCATTCTGAACATGATTATTTGCATTCTCTGTGGATTTCAGATACAGCCTTTAGGTGTTCTTCTGGATTGTCTGTGGTACATACAATCTCCACTTCCCTTTGCCATTTACTTACTCTGGTGTCTCAACCCAAGACTGTGACATAATGCAAGTCTATAATTAATTTTTTATAAAGTTTTTTTATAATAAAGTTTTGAACTTGTATGTCATGAGGCACCCCAAAGAAAAACTATGCACTCAGAATATCAATAACAGCAGGTTTGTAAACAGCAGACAGACAGGATGTGCATCCTGTGTATATAATATACATGATTTTAAAAGGAAAATAGGGTGCTACGAACTGCTAGATGCTACACTCTCCCAAAGGCAAAAACATAAATGTAGACCATAATTCTCTTGTTATTATCACTAGTAATGAAGGAAGTAAAAAATACCAGATAAATGCCAAAATCTTGCACTGACTCCAGACTTGATTGACACATAAATAATTATAACTAGTGATCACTTAATAGTAAAGGCACAATGGTTTAAGTTTACCACTTCCTCTGTGTATCACTGCCTGGAAAATGTAACATAGCCACACCACAAGTTGGACAAAGCAGGACAACGTAGTAATCTGCAGTACAAAGATCAGTCAGGTGTAGTGACGGTTCTTTCAAGCAGACACAGGAAACGCCATGTCACAAACCATGTTCCGGCTTGGGTTATCGGTCTTGCTTTCATATAGGAAAAACAACTTTTTGTAACTTCTAACATGTTTTCATATGCAAGCAGAAAAAACAATTTTTTGCAGATCAATATTTGCTAATCAAAATTAAAGCTGAAATCTTAACTTCTATGTTTAAGTGTAAGGATCTGCACAAAGCCCTTAAGACAATCCTGTATTCACAGAGATTTTAATTACCAGTTTAATTACCAAATGCAGGATGTGATTAATAACATCATTTTTATTGCTGTGCTAATGTCCTTTTTTATTATGCAGACGTTTTAGTCAACAAAGCCGAAAAAGCTAATCTGTCTTGAGCTGTGGTGTGATATCTCAAGCCAGTAAATACTTCTATTAAGTTACCAGTTTATTTATAGGAAATTAAAAAATGTTCATAGTTCATAAACATAGTTCTGTGCTTTGCACAGGCTTCTAACTTTACATTACCCTCCATCACACTAGCACAAGAAAACTCCTCTTGTATATAAACCTACTACTAGAGGCACTAAAGCAAAGTCAAATTTATTTATACAACACTTTTTAAAATGGTGCATTGTCTCAAAGCAACTTTACAATAATATCTGCAGTCAGAAGTTCAATGTCTAACACAGTAACATTTACACTGGTGACTCATTTAACTAGGCTTGTGCTTTCAAAAAGAAGCTAAACACCTGACAGTCATTAAAATAGCAGTGTTTTATCCTGCTATAGAGCAGTGATATAAAGTGTTGGTACATATATATTACTGTACATGCAAATTATATGCAACAAAAAACGAAAAAAAAAAACCTTAAATACTTTTTGCAAAATTAACCAGTGTTACGACCATCACAAAACTCATAGACCAGGCCACTGTGCATCAACATACCTGAAATGTCACTAAATGAAAATGTCACTAAAACAAAAGCAGAAGGAACACTACCACAAAAGTCAACATCTGAAAGGGTGCAGCGTAACACAATATATAGCACGTACATTGCAAAAACAACACCTGCACAACATGGTAATGTACCATGAACATGCTACTCCAACTTGTGGTGATTACTTTGGGATTTAGTTTGGTAATTTGGTAAGCTAGCTAGTCAGTACAATTGCATATGTACAAATGCAAAAATACACTACTCACAAATATTTAATTTTAGGGGATATTTCAAAATGAGGTTTTGTGAGCAGTATAGTTAAAGAGGCTGTAGTATCCATAGACATGGGCTGTATCCTTGTTACCTGATTCACTAATCCCTACATTTTACATTCTAGACTAGCTTTCCAAAAACAAAAAAGCAAATTCAATTAGATTCCATTAAGCAAGTCTTTGTCTTGCAACTCTAGACAGAGTAGCTGTAAACAGACACAAAACGGCAAAGACACAGTACAGAGCTGCTCCATGTATGATGCCTTTTACTACTTCTGTCCAGCTGGTCAAAAATGCCAATAGAGATGTGGATGATGATCGTATTTTGATACTTCTTTCTAACAAGCTATACATGGCAGCTGTAAGTCTGCTTGTCTCTCCTATTGTACATATTACTCATTGGGTTGTCGCCCCCCTACCTGCATACTTTCTCTCACCTATAATTAGACTGCTCACAAAAATGAGGGGATATTTCAAAATGAATATGAAGAGGATCCCTCAAGAACTGCTGTATAATCTGATCCTGTCCATGCCCCATCACTGGCAGTGTTGGGTGACCATAAACCCTACTGAACAGTCAATGTGTGGTACTCTCATTCAGGTGGACAAGCTTCTGTTCATCCCCATAAATGTGTCACTTGCTACTCAGTTATCATGATTATCTCATTTGCGATCAAATAACTTTCATAAATGACATTTCATTTACTTTTCTTAATTAAATAAAATCAAATGCATCTTTTTTTATTGCTTCATACTAATTTAGAAATATCCCATAATTTTAGTGAGCGGTGTATATAAAACAGGTTCACATTATCTTGTTGAGTTGGAAGATCTGATTAATCTTTAGTGTTGTTTGCATATACCATTGTATTTTTGTTGTTTCCATAACTCATCACTCACTTGTGTTTTCAGCAGTATCTCTGATGCATTTATGTATTGTTCACGTATAGTTTTTCTGTGAAAATACCATTTATACAGCACTGTATTCTTTATGTAAGTTTTAGTATTTGCTGCATTTCGTAGATACACACTGTAGTCAGTTTGTTTGTCTACATACTTAAGTTAGTCCCCTTTACTCTATTCTGTAATTGCCAGGACCCCACAGGGGCAGTACCGATCAAATTGACAAATATTTGTCAGTACTAACTGACAAAAAAATTATTCCAAAAAATTAACCAGAGACAGTAGCTCATCCATTGTTGCACAGTTTGTGTTAATCGTCCTCTAATGCTTCATTAGTGTTTACAGGACGCAGCCTACAGGATGCTGGTGACTGGACATTTTTGGCTGGTGGACTATTTTTAGTCCTGCAGTCAGACTGAGGTGTATCTGATCCACTCACATGTCAAAACACAGTAACACACCACTACGTCAAAGTCAGTGCAATGCTGCGAATGATCCACTACCAATATAGTACCTGATCTGTGGTGGTCCTGTAGGGTCCTGACCATTAGAGTAAATGGGACCAATTCAATTCTATTTTATTTGTATAGTGCTTTTTACAATAGATATTGTCACAAAGCAGCTTTACATTGATGCATGAACAAGTGTCACAAATTAAACTCCATTTGTCTCTAATGAGCAAGCCAATGGTGAGAGTGGCAAGGAAAAAATCCCTGAGATTAAGAGGCAGAAACCTTGAGAGGAACCAGACTCAGAAGGGAAACCCATCCTCTTTTGGATAATAAGCATGATTAACATTATATATAAAACATTTAAATGTATTAAGTCTATGTAAAAAAGAGATACTTTGATGGACCACAGTCTGTAATTACACAACTACAAATGAAATTTTATTGTTTCATAAGATTGATGAAACAATACCATGGCAAATTCATTTCATGTAGAGTTTTTGCCCTTCTATG
>JAUZSU010170980.1:0-13168 GCA_034780255.1 Parotocinclus maculicauda | reverse complement strand
TGAGGTACAACCTCCTTTACAAGATCAACTTTCTATACATGTTACACGTTTAGGCCTTTTGCTTTCTCTCAAAGTGTGGCCAAAGTCATATTTAATTATATGGAGTTCTTTACAGTGGAGCATTGTCTCAAAGCAGCTTTACAATATTATATTATCTTAAAAGACCAATGCCAAATTGAGCAAGCCTAGGGCGACCTGGGTGGCCTAGAAGTTGTAATAGTAAAAGTAAAATTAAGTAAATAATACAATTGAAATCAATAATAAATTAGTAATAAAATTCAAAATAAATGACAAAATAGATTTAAGATAAATTAAAATGTTGAGCCCTTTTTCTTCCATTAATGCTCCAGTGGAGTGTATCAAAACAAAACTCTATGGTGACGAACGTGATTACATGATGATCGTTCCTGGCTGATAGGTGCCTCCTTATTACAGACGTATATTTGCCTTGTATTTGAAGCATAAAATGTGATAAGTGGACTCAAATGTCTAATTTTTTTAACTGGTACCCTATTTTTTTAATTTTGGTTTCCATACCAGGTTTGGATATGGGCACTGGTTACATTAAATTGGATCTAGATTTAAGTGAGTAGTGCCCTGACGTGGTGCTTTGTCCAGATGGAAAATGCCATCAGTGTTTTCACGATGAAAGATTGGCAAAGGATTCTTCACCTTCGATCATGACACACAATGTATTTCACACCCCCTAATGTGCCTGAAATGCTTCCCACAAATAGCACTCAGAGAAGGTCACGCAACTAGACTGGGCTTCAATGCTCCAGGGCCTGCGAGAGAGGGGAAACCCCTTATTTAACCCTTAGAGACCGGGCGTGGATATGTTAAGAGGGCGTCTTCCTGTTTCAGCCCACTGAAGCGTTCTGTGATCCTAGTATAAAAGTCATGGGCAAGAAAACAGGAAATGTTTTAGTTCTTAAACATATGGCAAAGTATTGTCTACATCTGACTGCGGATGTTTCATAGAGGTCTCCAGTGAAGCTTGTTCGATTAATACAACGGCCAAAACTTTGTCTGGTCTGACTGGACTAGTTTTAGTGGTGCGTTAAATGTTTACCAGTTTTACTTATCCAGTTCTTACTTGCTGACTGATTCTATGTTCTAGCCTTTCTCAGACAAAGGCCATAAAGTGCTCATCATAGAGCAGCTGTACACACTTAGAGAAGAAAGCTACCGTAATGTGCAAAAGTCTCAAGCCGCCATTAGTTCTGTTGTATTAGCACTGACCATGTATATCATATTGTCGACCCAAAAAACATCATACTTGTTTTTGTCACTCCATAGTTCTCTTTTATACTCAACATTTGGGAGCTTTAACATATATTAGCCTTATCACCCTTAACATCCAGAATACTGCTACTGCTCAAGTGTAAGATGAAGCACAATAATTACCACTGTAACCTATAAAAGCTGTTTTTCTATTTAAATACCGCATACAAATGTTCTGTAATTTCTGGTTGTATTCTAGTAAAGACACAGAGAAATAATTAGATCTCCACTTATTTATCTAGAGTTCTATCTTGGTAAGGGTGTAATGGGCCTGGACCTATGTGTATTAGATGCTGAATAAGGTTTAAAAAAATTGTATTGAACAAAACTGTTTTTCTATTTGAAAAAATACTGCATACAAATGTTCTGTAATTTCTGTTTTATTCTAGTTAAGACACTGAGAAATAATTAGATATGGCCATAATACCATTGATACCAGTTTACCACTAAAAAGGCGATTTCTCTTATTTAATGGTGGCCTAAGACTTTTGCACAGCACTGTAAGTGATCAGTATATCAGTTTACAAATATCAGTGATTGGCAGGGGCAGCTCAGATTGGTGGTGACAAATGGAACAGCATCCTTCCCGCTTGTGCGCAGCGATTAGACGTGGACAGGGCAGTTTGGTGGAGGTGGGATTTAAACTTTTAGCCTTTTGCCTAGTAGTGTGAAACTACATAACAACTAACAGGTTTGACAGACTTTTACAGCTTTTTGCAGCTTTTGTGGTTTTCTATGGCGGTTCGAGGACCCTAAGTGACTGGTTATACCACATATAGAAAGCATGTATTACATTACTGTATTACTCTATACATCGTCTGAAATTAAATGACTAACTCTCCACTAATGCTGCACTCTCCAGTTCTAATAATATCTCTATGCTTTGCAGCAACTGTATTTATATATTTTTTTCCTAATAGAACTCTGTCCCTGAAAACCAGAAGATCTCTAAATACGGCCTGCCTCTGCTAAATCCCCTGTTGAAGGGCCTCTCTAAATCTGAACGGCTGCCCAGAGTGTTTATGAGCTCTTATTGCTTCCACCGCTGTGCGGCATGTTCGGGTGAAGATCTGTATCATGACAGCTAAAACCTGAACTCTAAATATGATGTACTCTCCACAAACTATATTGCTTCACTGTACAAACATAGATGGAAGTGGAAGAGCAGGCGACCTGCAAAAATTCCCTCTGAGGCAGATTTGAGCTTGGCCTGCTACAGTCATTAGTCAGTGGGACTGACATAATGGGTAAACACACTCATGTTTACATAAGATGCATTTCGGTTCAGCATAGATTAGCGATAGTTTTAGTTGTGATAGTTTAGTTGAGAGCGGTTTAGGAATGCACGAATACAAAACTCAACAATACATCATAAAGTATTGTGCAAAAGTACTAGGCCACCATTAGATTTAGATGTCATTGTTTTAACAACGGTGTAACAACCATTACTTATTTGTCTCTTTGGTAGAATTTAATAGGAAAATACAAAAAAAACTATTTTGTGTGACCTCGCCTTACATTAGTTCCATCCAGTACTAGCAAGGTGTACCTAACAAAGTGTCCAGCGAGTGTATGTGGCCATGTGTACACACATACAGGACTGATTAAATGATCTAGGATGCCAGGTTTTTCAAGAATCCCCATCTGGCTGTTCTGAATGTCGACTTTTTCTACGTTATTAATTCACATTATTATTTTGCCCCTTCTTTATCCTGGTCAGGGTTGAGGAGGAAAGGTCCAGCTCCAATTTCATAATTCATGGGGCACAGGCAAACAAGTTTTACTGGTGAGGTGCCAGGTTGTGATTAAGGTCTTGGAAGAGGATGCTATTGCAGCTCTGGGCCTCTCCTCCTTCAGACACGGCTAATTATGTGTCCCGGTGACACCTGACCCGGCTGGAAGGCGCAGTCGGATTTCAGGCTGAGGTTGCTGTGCTGCTGAGTTGCTGCTGCTCCTGTGGGAACCTGACTTTTTAAAAATCTGAACTTCACAGGGCAGGAGTGGAATACGAGTCATTTCTATACGAGTTAATGCTCGGTACATTTTGGAACGTTCCTCACCCGATGATCTTATATAAGCCTCGATTTCATAATTATTTTAGACATGCTCTTTATGTTTTGCCAACAGGCAGTAGGTTGCTGGCAGAGAAAACGTCAATGCGTTCCCCTGGCATGTGCTAACTTATTACTTGTCAAAGTAACTTCACTCGCACATCTGCACGAGTAGAGTAATCAAACCAGATTGAATCGCGATACACGTTTCCGCCACTTCTCATTCCCCTAAAGCTAGCCGAAGCATATAATCCCACGCAGATTTGTAAAAACCTGCAGACTTAAGCCAAGGCTCTTCTGCGTGAAACAAGTGGATACGAACTGCAGGAAGCATCCGGCTGCTTCCCGTCGCTTTGTTTCCCAAGCGCCTCGCCGCCGTAACGACGAAGGTGACACGGAGGAAGATGACTCATGCATTTAGTCGCCCTGTACTCTGTAATTAGTGGCGCAGAGATGAATCGTGGACGTCATCCCAATCACTTCAGTCAGATCAAGGGCTGTAGGAGCATACGTGCAGAAAAAGCAGAGAAATCATTTTTATTCCGTTCAGCGAGTTGCGGTGTGTAATGATATGCAACGAGTCATTCCTGCTATCTTCAGTTTGCAGATCTTTGCTCACCGTCTGGCTAGAATACACAGGACTACTAATTGAAAGGTTGTGAGTCCGTCTAAAGCCTTCAGTTGCTCAGTTTTGGAGAACGGGCATCTGCTAAATGCAGATCACTGTGGAGCAGGGTTTGTACACTAAGCAATGCTTCATAGGAGAATTAATCACCCTCTTCAACAAGAGCTTCTGCACTCATTGGCTCTCATACCCCAGATTAGTGTTTCACCCTACACTTTGGCCCCCAAGGTTTAAAAGCATGCAAAAGGAGCGCAGCCAAGGTGCTGGAATGAGGGGATTTGTGAGCAGGGCGACGTGGTTCAAGTTGGATTGTACCATATAGGGAGCAAGTTTGGGTCAAAGCCAGGCGCTTGACAAGAGAGCGGAGCGTTTACAGCACAAGGAGCCCACAACCTATTCAAACACAGGGGAGAAGGTCACATGGATTGTGTTTGTACTTCAATCAGCCTGAAACGAAGTTTTAAAAAGGGCGACCAATTACCAATTCTGTTTCGATGTCCTACTTCTGTTGCCTTATTCATTTATTCATCTAGAGTTCTAGCTTGGTAAGGGTGTAATGGGCCTGGAGGAACTACCACGGAAACTGTGGGTATTAGATTCTGAATAAGGTGCCAGTCCATCACTTGGCATTTTTTGTGTTGAACAAAACTGTGATTATTGCATAAGACTAAAGTGAATCCACAGATTTAACAGATGTCTCAGGGACCCAACAGCGGCAGACTGGCAGAGGTGGGGTTTGCAACCCAGACTGTTCCATAGTCCAATATTTTTATCACTAGACCACCATTGTCTCATTGGGTGAACAGTGATAGTCATTTAGCTTTGTACTTGAGCAGGCATCTTGAGCACAGTATGATCTCATAAAATAAGCCGTTTATGGACAGGAATCTTCAACAAAAGTGCATCTTACTGACCTTAACCTTTCATATTTTCCCACCCACTAGCTACAGTAGTTCTAATAAGATATCAAAGGATAATTTGTGACTTGAATGACATGTGATGCCATTCATTGTGTCACAGGCCAGCCAAACACGCCTGAGGGGCACTAACTTAATCTTCCTTGCAAGATTTCACTAGATGTGTCAGTCAGTTGGGTTTCTAATGCCGTGAAAAACAAGCCAAATATTCGAATCACGATACATATGATTGCAGACAAAATGCATCAGTAACAACAGAATCTTAAAAACTACTATTCAAAAAGTAAATAACGTTTTATTTAAAATATTCTATAAGCTATTATCTGTATTAAATATTGTCAGTATTATGCCCTGTGAATTCAGGCCTTCTTTGATTTATTTAGTATCTTTATTTTGTTGTACAAAATGTTCCATAAAAGCAATCAAACAGTTGAGGTTGAGTTATAGCGAATAGCATCATGATTGTAATGATCTATGGAACTTGCCATTGGCTTGTGCCTGTGATAAAATCACAAAAAAAAAAATGCAATACAGTCATGCGTCGCCAAATATTTTCTCGCTGAGAATGTGGGATCCTGTAGTGACACTGTGCACTGGATTAAATGATTCCAATATGCCATATTTATTATTCTACTACAAACTATTTGGCTATATAGATTACTTTCATTCTTATATTTAACAGCCGAATCACCCCAGAAGGACAAGTCCCTTTTTGAGACTTGGTCCTCCCAAAATTTCTTCTCTTTAGGGAGTTTTTCCTTTCCACTGTTGCCCTGAGCTCACTCAATTTGAGATTGGCCTTAGATATTAGAAGGTAAAATGTAAAGCTGCTTTGACACAATTGCTCCATTGTAAAAAGTGTTAAAGAAATAAATCTGACTTGAACTTTCCATCCAGTTAAACATAACTAATTCGAATTACTTATAATGAAATAAATGTCAGTTGGTCAGTGTTCTTGAAGCACTGACGATATCCACGTCTTTCACAATAGCAAAATTTATCACGATACGATAAAATATCGGAATATTGTCCAGCCCTAACCAAACATGAATAACATGTAGAAATTCTTTTAGTATTATAGTCAAACCCCACCCACCAAAGTTCAGTGTCACAACTACGCCTTATGTCACACACACCTTCACTGACTATGCAAATCTGTATCTCCTTGTTTATTTGAAGTTTCTGCACCATTTTTGGATTCTCTGAATGGTAGGACTGGCTTCCTTGTTACAATCTGTTTGAACTTTTTCTGTGATACCTCTGCTCTGGGTGTTTAATAAATCTTAGCATCAACCTCCAATCTCTGCCAGTCATGACATTAAGCATAACAGTTTAGGCTTTAGCTGTGGCTTTATTAGGGACCATGCATGTTTTCAGTTGTATCTCTGGTATCTTGACCCACATTAAATTCTTAAATTTTTTTTCAGGATCAATAAAGTATCTATCTATCTATCTATCTATCTATCTATCTATCTATCTATCTATCTATCTATCTATCTATCTATCTATTACATTGGCCTAACAAAACTAAAAAGTGTGATTATGGTAATATCTGTCCATGTCCTGTTTCACAGAACGTAATGCAGACTTAGGAAGGAGGTGTCTCAGGGAGAGGGTCAACAGCAACCCTATACCCAGCCATGTATCATTCCATACTGGGCACACTTCCATCTGGACCCACTGTAGGTGCCAGAGCCTCCATGACCCTGACCAGGACAGAGGGGGGTTAAATCTCGAAGGCAATATTGTATTATCTTGTTGACTTAAATGTATTTTCCATGGACTAAATCTATCTACTATTAATTAGGTGCCGGTTTTAATGCAGTAACCTAAGCACTATTCCAAAAACTAGAACCAGTTTTATGACTTATTTTTGACAAAAGGACTAAATGAAAACATAATTTGCTGAATTATTACTAAACTGTATTGACAGTAGGTCTGGTTTTGAACTACCAAAAGGAGTGTTGTGAGTCCAAATCCTTGTTCAACCAGGCTGCCACAGTTGGACAGTACCCTTATCCGTCTCATGTACTTATTAAGGGGTGTTTGTTAAAGTCTGCGGTTTGGCCCCAGTCGCTCATGAACACGGGCGTTGATGTTGGAGAAGATGCTAGAACGTTCTGTCCCTGCTGGTTCAGAGGAATGCGGCTGCTTTCTTTTTTGAACCATCTTTAGGAATGTGAGGAAAATGTGGAAAGGAAATTCCAAACGTGAAAAGATAAACAAGCCGTCAGTGCGAGCTTCTTCTGTCACTTCACAGGCTGGTTTTGTCTGTTTGAGAGGGGCAGGTGAATTTTACGCTGTCTCTGGTGTTTAAAAGATGAGCTTCCTCTGAGGGAACGGAGTCAGGAAAAGCCTATTCATCGCTGCAAATGAGCCTCGACATGTTGACAGTGACTTGTACAGGTATGTCGACAAAAATCGAGCCAGATGTTTTGACTTTCGGAGCCTGATTGGATAACATCTGCAGGGATGTTGAGATGTCTGCGCTGGTTTATATGGGCTTGTTAATTTGTTTTAGCGAGTGTGAGATGGAGGAATATTGACATGCCCTCATTCTTTGCTCTCTAAGGATGCAGTTTAGTTTCTGAGAGAGGCAGAATGAATGATGCACCCTGAATGGCCCACTTTGATCATCTTAAAACCAGCTTGTTGACTGTTTACCAGTGCTAGGGATTACCTATGATTTCAGTCTGGTGGTTTTTAGTCCAGTTTTCTCATATGGCATTAAAAGAATGAGTAAGCTCAATTATTTATTCAGGTGTAACACTTATTCCATGACAGTGTACATATACAGCATTCGCCAAATGGTTATATTGAAAGCACCCTACAACTGAGCTAAGCTGTCCACAGTAAAGGGACTTGTTAAAGGATCGAACTGGAGGAGTTTAGCTGAGCCGGAAGCAGAGCTACTGATTAGAAGGCCAAAAACCCATTCAACGAGGTAATGAACAGAACGAACGCTCTTGTTGGAAGAACTTTACCAGAAGGTCTGAGAAAAAACTCCTTCCAGCCAGCCACAACTCTGGGAGGGGCTGCAGAATATGGGTCTAGACCACAAGTCTACTGTTAAACCCTTGAACAAGCCATTTAACCTTTGATTTCAGATTCATTGCAAGTAAAGCAAAGGCTCCTGCTCAATGTTATAACCCTGTATTCCTTGGACCTTTAGAAACAATGGTGCAAACCTGTCAGAGGGCAGGGCAGGAGTCTGTTCTGCAGTGCCAAGGGATGATCCCACCATCCAGCCTGTTTTCCTTCATAATTTATGATGTTGGTCTGGAGTATCAGTGTTATACATGTGAATAGTTTATCTTTTACCAATCCGTTTAGTTGTGGGACTGTGGTGGTGGCCTAGTGGTTAAGGTACTGGACAATGGACCAGAAGGTCCAGTGTTTAAATCCCACCTCTGCTACCATTGGGTCCAAGAGCAAGGCCCTTAACCCAAAAATTGCTCGGACTGTAAGACTGTATTAATTGTAAGTCGCTCTGGATAAAGGCATCTGCTAAATGACATAAATGTAAATGTTTACACGAGTGTGTGACTGTCATTTGGACAGTTTTTTTCAGGCGTTAAGGTTACTCTGAAATTACTGCTGTGTAATACATTCACAGCGCACCGAAAGTCCAAATGTACTGCATGCCATGTGATACTCATTAAAGTGTTTTCAAGCAACAGAACACAACAGGAAGTGTGCTTTCACACATAACAACACTGCCTTGAGTTGGCCTCAGCCACAAACCGAAGGCGAGTGCCATAGACAATCACAGCCATGATGCATGATGCTGTTCTTGATCAAACTCAACTGTGAGTGTTCTAATGCTTTTAAAAAGCAGTTTTTACAACAAAATTAAAGAAACAAAAGGAATCATGAAGTCCTGAATATGCTTTAATCCTGACAGTACCTCCCGAAGTGACACTACTGATGTGTTATGTAACACTACAAAGTGCAAATTAGCAAAGATTAAAGAGTACAGAAAGATTAAAAGATTATAAGATCGCTTCTCAATTGTAGAGTCGGAACTTGCTGTGGTATAATCATTAATAAAACCTTAGCTATGAATGTAGTATTGACTCGACACTACATGCAACTATTTACCTGTTATTCCCATTTTTTATGTACACTTTCATACAATAGGTAGGTTCTTGGTGTGTGTTTGTGTGTGTGTGTGTGTGTGTGTGTGTGTTTGGGGTGGGGGGTGGTTGGTTGTTGGGTGAAAAGCACTGATCTGCAGTTTCAGATATGCTTTGTTCCCACGGCTAAGCTGGCTCATGGAATACCTCATAGTGAAGATGTGAAACAGTCAGCGATCAGCTCTCCAGTAAACCCATTCAACCCTAGAGTTTAGTCTTGCATTTGTGTGTGACTGATGCTTGTTCTTAATAGCCTCAGAGTCTCTGTCATCGGCCAAGCCTCTAGGATAATAATCAGGATGTCATTTTGTTTGCAGTAATTCGAGCCAAAGTGGTGGCGAAGAAGCTTCTGAAGGACGGTCCGTTCGGCACCATGCGCTACACCGTCAAACAGATGAAGGCAAGTCAGGACGAGTGCTTTCACCTCACACTGCTTTCACCTCACGTTATAATCACACCTTAATCCCACACTAGAAACTGGTCTAGAGCAGTACATTTACATTTGCAGCGTTTAGCAGACACCCGCATCCAGAGCGACTTACAACTGCTACAAAACTGATACAATCAAAACGACTTTAGAGCTTTGACCAAGCCAGGAACTGAATCCTCAACCTTCTGCTCGTAGGGCCAGTGGCTTAAAATTTCACATTAACATTTACTTATTTAATATTTACCCGTATCCAGAGCAACTCAGAATTTCTTACAATCCCATAAGCTTTGGCAGAGCTATAACTTGAACTCTCAACTTTCTGGTCAGTAGTCCAGCATCTTAAGCACTGTGCCACCATTGGCCTATTTAAGACTTGTACTTGTACTTGTACTTGTAGTCAGTATACTCCAATATACTCCAATATCTCCGAGCATATTCTTACTAGAATTTTTAGAAACACATTAGAAACATTCTTACACAGGCAGGTTGAATCAATGAATTCATGATACTCAACACCAAAATCTGACCCAATCAAAGAATTAGCTAATTTCTAACCGTTCTTTTTTATTACTGTAAGCCTACTGGAGTCTAAAATTAGTTATATGACTCAAGTGGACTTATTGTGCCTTCTGTTGCAGCCCATTTACTGCTGATTGTGGGACTGTGGTAGCCTAGTGGTTAAGGCCTGGGTTAAAGGTCCTGGGTTCAAATCCCCCCTTAAGCAAGGCCCTTAACCCACCATTGCTTGAATTGTAATAATATATCACTTGTAAGTCGCTCTGGATAAGGGCGTCTGCTAAATTCCGTAAATGTAAATGTACTGTAAATGTGATTTGTCATTTTTGTCTGACCTCGAGAATTAGTTTCCACTTACAAATCTGACACTGCCTGGATGTTTCTGGATGCACCATTCTCTACAAATCCCCTGAGATCAGCAGTTTCTAAAAATACTCTGACCACCCTGTCTGGTACCAGCAACCAGTAATTACTGGGTCCACTCGTGTGAATATAGACCACTAAATCATCGAGTAATATCGTCTAATGCTGGTGATTTAATCACAGTAAATAATACATCAGATACTAAATATATCGTTTTCCAGGCACATCCGTTACGTAACACTAGTAAATGATGTTTGTAATTCATTTGCAAATCAGAAAAAGTTGGGACGGTATGGAAAATGCTATAAATAAAAATAAATCCCCCAAAAGGAAACGTGTCCTATAGTTAGTGATGTTTGTTGATGTGATTTCAAACAGTTGATGTTACAATCAGTATTAGCCAAAGTTTTTGAGGAGCAAAGATGGGCAGAGGTTCTCCAGTTTGTCAACAAATGTGTTAAAAAAGTTATAAAAAGGTCTAAACACAATATTGCTGAAAAACATGAAAGAGAGTTACATATTTCTGTCTCTATGGTGCATAATCACAAACCTAAACTGAAGACCCAAGATCTTCGATCCCCAGGTGGAACTGCATTAAGAACCATCAATTATCAATTGCTAGAGTGATATAACCACACGGGCAAGGGTTTATTTTATTAAACCTTTATGAAAAGCTACAATAAAGAGTTACATTCACAAATACTACTTAAAACTTTACTATGCAAAAAAGAGAAATCCAGAAATCCAGTCTATTATCAGCTACAAAACTAAAAGCCAGGGTCTGTCATGGCATGGGTCTGGGTCAGACTCAATTTAGTCAAGTCAAGTCTGATTTATTTATATAATGCTTTTTACAATATAGCATTGTCTCAAAGCAGCTTTACAGTATTAGATAATACAAGTGAAGTGACAATGGAAAGGAAAAACTACCTTGCCCCTTTTACACTTCAGTGATGGCAGCATTAATGCAGAAAAGTACATTGAGATCTAAGAGCAACACCATTGCCATGCCTTTAAGATTATATTTTCTAGAAATGCCCATGCAAAACAAGCCAAATCAAAAAGAGATGGGCATGAATGTGAAAATCCCTTCCAATCTTTTCTTGAGAAGCATTGTTTTTATACTAAACTTTTAAAAAAGTTTCATAATTTTCCCACACATTTGTTGACAAACTGAAGACAAACTGGAGATCATCTGCCCATCTTTGCTACTCAAGGGCTCAGCCTTTCCTGATGCTGTTTCTGTACCAAATCATGATAATAATCACCCTTGCCATCACCCGTTTGAAATACTATTATTACCTCAATACTAGCCCTAAATTTTTGGGCCGTGTTCCAGGCCTAAAAAAAGCATGAAACTCGTTTATACTGTCTGCAATTAAAAGTAAAAATGAAGGCAAGGAACACTTTTTTTTGTTGCATTTTCAATACCGTCCTATCTTGTAACGTGCCAGATTGAACGGTTATGATGTTTGTATACACTGCTCGTGAAAATGAGGGGATATTTTGAAATGAATATGACCTGATTAAAAAAAGAAGCATTTGATTTTATTTTATTAAACAAGATAATCAGAAAAGCAAATGAAAAGTCAAGTAAGTATGTAAGTGAGATTCAAAACCAATTATGGTGATTGAGTAGGGAGTGATACTTTCATGGGGTGAACAGAAGCTTGTTAAACTGAACGAGAGTGCCCCCACATTGACTGTTCAGTGGGATTACGGTAACCCAAGAGTGCCAAAACACACTGACAGTGATGAGGCATAGACAGGATCAAATTATACAGCAGATCCTATGGAATCCTTTTTTAAAATATCCCCTCATTTTTGTGAGCAGTGTACTTTGGAATGAAAAAGCATTGTGGTGGACCAGTGGTTAAGGTACTGGACGATGGACCAGAAGGCTCACAAAGCCCACCTTTGTCACAGCTGGGTCCCTGAGCAAGGCCCTTAACCCACAATTGCTTAAAGACTGTATTGATTGTAAGTCTGGATTAGGGCGTCTGCTAAATGACATTAATGTAAATAAATGTACACAAAGTAGCTAATTAGACTCATTGTAATGGACTCATAGACGCATTGTATACTCAGTTACTGTATATAATACTAAATGTGCAGTGAAATATGCATGGTACAAGTATATCTAGCTTCATGGCTACTTTTATATAAATCTTCTTTTGTTAGGAGACTAGTTCAGCATTGTAGGAGTAAAGGTTTTTTCTATTGCGTGATCAAGTTGCAGTCTGTACTTAACTTTATCTCATTTAGACCAAATTATGACAAAGTTACCCAAATTAAAAGCCTTGCACAAGAAATTTTCAGACCTTATGGCCTTTCCATAAACCCTTTGAGGAAGTACTGCTGCAGACTTTTCCCCCTGGTCTGTCCCCGCTTTTCTGAGAACAGAGCATCTAAACAGGAATTTCCTGTTTAGGCTGCACAAATAAATCCGATTTATACAACACATCTCTATAGAGGCATTTGTTTTGTGTGGAAGCTTCTGGTCCAGTTGACCTAGCAAGGTGTGCTGCCTGGCCCAAAAAGTGGATTCAAATAAGCAAATACCTTAGAGGCTTTAATTGAATACTTACTGAAGTGACTAATCTGTTTTAGCTGGAAACAGTTCTTGTAACTCTAAAAGGTGCAGTGGGTAGCTTCTCATTCCTTTAACAACCATGCTGGAAGACATATCCTGCGATTATGGAAAAGGTGCTACTGTGATTGAGAAGGGTCAAATGTATTTGTTATGTTTAAGGGTGAAAGCAAGTGCTTTACCTCACTCAATAAGATAAAAACTTATAGGATTTGGTTTTATTTCATTGAACAAGATAATCAGAAAAGCAAATAAG
>JAUZSU010170969.1:0-13169 GCA_034780255.1 Parotocinclus maculicauda | reverse complement strand
TTAAGGGCCTTGTTTAGGGACCCAACTGTGGCAGAGGTGGGATTTGAACCCTGGACCTTCTGGTCCATAGTCCAGTAGCTTAAGCACTAGGCCACCACAGTCCAATCTGGTCTGATGAGACGAAGATTGAACGTTTGGTGTTAATTTTAAGCGATATGTGTGGAAAAAACCAGGCACTGCTCATCACCTTCCCTATACAATCCCAACAGTGAAACATGGTGGTGGCAGCATCATGCTATGGGGGTGTTTTTCAGCTGCAGAAACAGAACGACTGGTTGCAACTGAAGGAAAGATGAATGCAAAGTACAGACATATCCTGGACGAAAACCTCTTCCCGAGTGCTCAGGACCTCAAACTGGGATAAAGGTTCACCTTTCAACAAGACAATGACCCTAAGCACAAAGCTAAAATAACAAAGGAGTAGCTTCGGAACAACTCTGTGACCATTCTTGACTGGCCCAGCCAGATCCCTGACTTAAACCCAACTGAGCATCTCTGGAGAGACCTGATAATGGCTGTCTACCAACATTCACCATCACACCTGACGGAACTGGAGAGGATCTGCAAGGAAGAGAATCCCCAAATCAAGGTGTGAAAAACTTGTTGCATCATTCCGTATTAGACTCATGGCTGTACTAGCTCGAAAGCGTGCTTTTACTTAATACTAAGCAAAGGGTCTAAATACTTATGACCATGTGATATTTCAGTTTTTTATTTTTTAATACATTTGCTAAATTTTCTACAATGTCTTTTCTACAATTTTCTGTCAAGATGGGATGCTGAGTGTACATTAATGAGAAATAAAATGAACTTTGAAGATTTTAGCAAATTGCTGCAATAAAACAAAGGGTGATAAATTTAAAGGGGTATGAATACTTTTCGTACTTACTGTGTATATATATATATATATATATATATATACACACACACACACACACAAATGTGTGGAGCAGTATTTAGAGCAGTCAGCTCACAGCTTGTGTATCCAGTTTAATTCTGATCTCAGACTCTGCCTGTGTGGAGTTTGCATGTCTTCCACCTGTCTCCACAGGTTTACTCTAGGTGCAGTGTCCTGCCACAGCTGAAAGCCAATTAGCTTAATTATGTTAAACTGAATCATGATCAGTTTAATTAAAGCTGATAACCTATGATTAGTTTGCAGTAACCCTGTGTATGGATTTAAACTTATAACTAATATTGAACAGTTATGGGTGCTGAACGTAAAAAAAAAACAATGAAACAAACTTACTCATAATTGTACGTAGATCATTTGATGCTTTATACACAATCACCGTTTTCTTTCATTTATATTTTGCTATAACAGGAATTTGATCCTGCCTAGACTGAGGTTTCTCTCGAATTTTCTGCCTGACGTGTCTCGGGAAGTTTTCCTTGCCTCTGTCATCTTGGTCTTGCTCGTTAGGGCTATGGACTTGGCTCTTGTAAATCTGTTTTGCAACAACGCCCGTTGTTAAGAAAAATCACTACACTAGTACGCAGAAATGTTAAAAAATCGTTATTAATCTTATTTAATAGCTAAGAACGGGTCAGAAACATGTTAGGTGTATCTAATAAAGTGTGTGAGCAGATTACTCACAAAATGCTTTGATACTTTATAATTTGACCATTCAATAGTCAGTAAGCATGCTATGATATGCTATGCGTAAAGAGTTCGTATTGCATTATTTAATAAAATGTATATCTAATGCCATTGTTGACTGTTGCTGGGTCAGATCTGGACCTGTTCTGCAGCAGGAATATAAACATCCTACCTACCCATCTGCACTGCACATTCAGATAGTTTGTTCTACGTTAGAAAGATTAAATAAGTCGTGAGATCCAGCTATAGTAAAGTGGTTGGGGTTAAAATGTTAGGACAACGATCCGGCAGAAACTCGTCGCCAGGCGGCCACACAATTCTAGGTTGTCACCTCTCTCATTTTCCTTTGTGTTCGTGTGGCAACCTCACAACGCCTGTTACCATCAATATACAAAACAAGTGTGGAAAAAGTGAGTTATTGAAAGTAACTAGACTCTGCTGGACTGTTTACGGAGATTAAATTGGGTTGTTCCGATACAGCAGCGATAAAAACCACTACAGCTATATGTCTATATATCGGCACAGCATCCAGTCAGAGAAGTACAAAAGGAACGATGCTCAGTCTTACCCTTATGCGCCTCACGTTTTTCCTCACGCCTTTTTCCTCACTGTGCAAAGAGCAAATTATTGTCACGGGTCTTCGCAGAAATACTCGTCTATTTATCGTGTAGCAGCAATAAGGTCCGAAAGTGTATATTGTTCGTTATCAGCTCCGCATCTGCGTCAGGAATTTTTCGCCTTTCAAATCATCACAATGCATCTGCCCTTGTGTCACACGCTGCCGATATGTTGAAACCGTTCTTTCCTAAACCTTCATTACTTGTGTGATCTTTCAAGCTGACTTTTCTCCAGCTTCTCCTTTTCCAAACTCGTTGGTAACCCCCGGGATGACGTTATGTTCCGCCCATTAATCTCGACACCTGCTCCTACGGCTGGGAGTCGATTTCAAAAGAGCCGATTCTTCGATTTAGAGTAGGCTATAGGGAATCGAGAGTCGACCCTTCACAGAGGCCCTGATTCGGCTCAGGTTCACTTTGCGTAGTAACTCACACTGGGCCAGTCAGAGTTCGTAAGGAAAGTTTTCCCCTGTGCACAAATTTAAACAATTTCTTTCTAAATTGTGTTTATTTGCCTTGGATACAATAAAGCAAAATATGGCTACTGAAATAACACTGGCTAACACTGACAGAAATGCAGAGCGTTATCTCAGCATCTGTAATGTACGCGCTTATCTAGATATTTAATTCTTTGGATACTGAAAAATGATTTGGACTGTAGCAACGTACGTTAAGGATTCGTGCTTTCAAGACTATGCTTTTGATTTTCTGCCTGAATTGTTTGTTTTGGTTTATTTAACGGGATTAATTTTGACCCTGGCACAAAATTGTGATTTGACAAGTCAACTTACAACACTGAATATGATCTAAATCTAAATAGACTCACCAACACCATTCAGATACCAGATACCTTTGTTTTCAGAACAGCCTGAATTCCTAATAGTTTGGTTTTATCAGGTTGTTGATAATAACTTTCAGACATTTACGTTGAGGTAAAATGATTACATTTACAGCATTTATATAGTCCCTTAACTGCTAGGCCACACCACACAATTGCTGCAGATTTATCAGTTACACATCCTTGTTGTGAATCCCTTGTTGTACCATATTCCAGAGGTGCTATATTGAGACTTGTAAATTGATTAACTCTGAACTAATGACTTGCTCATATTGCTTTTGTAACACTGCCATCCTCAATGTAGCCATTATCAGCTTATATTGGGGTAACTTTGGACAGCAATAACACTTAAATTGCACCATGAACACAATGCATGAACAAGTTCGGCCATTTTCAGCTTACTAGTTTTATCCATGTGCCATTTATGTGCATAGGACTGCTGCTCACTGGATTTTTGGTCTTTTGCACCATTCAAAATCAGCAGTTTCAGTCAGCTTAATCCCGGAAGCCTAGCACCAACAAGTATTCCAACAAGTAGTCCTATTGCTTTTTATGCACTACCATCATATGATTGGTTGACTAGCGATCTGCATGGCTGAACAGGTATTCCTATAAGTGGCTGGTGAGTATATGTTTAGTGATGAACCTACAAATCACATTGTCTGCTTTGTATTTTAAGGTGTCAAATTGTTATTTTTTGCTCCATTTTCCTCACTTTGCAAAGAGCAAATTATTTTCATGGGTTTTCCCAGCATTTCTCACCTTTTAATTGTGTAGCAACATATGATCCAAAAGTGTATATTGTTCATTATCAGCTCTGCAACTGCCTTCACGGTAAGGCAATTAAAGAATTTAAGTTACATAATGCCTGTCAGTTGTAATTATTTCACTGTAACTGTGACTTTGTTTTGTTTTGTTCAATATGAAACTACAGATTTAAATAATGTTCTAAACAATTTCCAGTGGAGTTTGGAAGCAAAAGATGTTTAGAAATAGACCTTTAGTTAAAATGCTTGTGAAGAACGATTCTGCAGGAGGATCGTTAACCAAAACACGCCAAAATGTTTGGTAACAATAATTTGAAGATCAGAGAAGATCAAGTGATGCCGACTTTTCCCCATAGTCACCTGATCTAGGAGAAATAACATGGATTCTCAGATTTGTGGAGTCTTTGACAATAATTACCAATTATTAATAAATTTATTTAGTGGTATAGTAGATAATACAAAAAGAAGTTGGTTCTTAGTTCTGGTAACAGTTTGTCTAGCATCTGTACGTACAGTGTACTGCACAAGGAAATAGATGCTTAGAAGCATTACACACATGAATTGTTTGCAAATGTGTGTTGTACTGGAATCACATTTGCATGACATATGGTTTTTCCGTAGTATTTCAAATCAAGATTTGTCTGGGTTTGAGAGCTGTCGTTACTGTTAATCAGCTTTAATTAATTTAGAGATTATCTCCCAAAACCTTCCATCTACACCTTTAATAATTAAGCTGCATTAATACAGTACTGGGGGTAAGAGTAAGGCAAAACATAAATTATTGTGGTCATGCCTATACTTCAATGTAGCATTGCAAAATTCTTGGAGCAGTCAAGACGAGAGCCAGAGCATGTTGGCTGTCCTCCCAATCCTTTATCATCACAAGGGTCAGGTTACTGGCACAGTAGGCTGCTGAGGAAGAATAAATAAAAGAGGAGCCAGTCTGAATTTCCCTTCTCCAACTGCCGAGTATGTTCTTCATGGGTGTGACCCTGGGGGAGAGACTTATCAAGCTTTAATGCATCTCTGCTTTGAATGAAGACAATTGATGTACTATTTAGTGTGGGATTGGGGCCTTAAGTTAATTAAGAATTTATTGTTGTCATAGTAGACAAACAGTATTGGACAGTATTCCAAATCAATAAAGACTGCTCAGAATACAAAATGATGCATGCTCAATAATCCAGGTGAAAAAATCCCAGAAAGTTGAATCAGTTAATCTGGACATAAGGTCTTAACTCATCTTTGGAACTTTTTCAGTCTCAGCTACTGTAATTAGAAACTCTCCAATCTTATATACAGCACACTTGCCTAATGGCCTTAGGTCATGGTAGGTGTAGGTGGTGTTGATGTAATTGCTAGAATTAACAGCGGTTTATTGGTGGTGTTGATGTAATTGATGAAGGTTACATTGGATAATTGGTAATGTTGATGTAAGTGATACAGGTAAGAGTGGATTATTGATGGTGTTGATGTTCACTTAACACTCACCTACAAGCCAGTTACCCCCCTTTCAAGGATGAGATGTGTAAATATTTCATAGGGAGGAACGCTGATTTGAACGAGGAGTCAAAGAAGCCCGTTTTGTAAACAGGGCATGTCTCAAAGTAGTACACCTTTTACTATCTCAGCAATCTCAGCTGTTCCCCTTGGACTGTGTGAATGGCACTTACTAGCCAAGGCAATATGCAAATTAATTGATCACCCATCTCATGCAGAGTGCTGGTATCAGTCATTATGCAAATGTACTGTATATAAAATTGGGGAAGTTTTCATACAGCTGAAATTCAAGAAGTCACTATCAGGTGTGTGATACAACGTTTCTCCCACAAAACCTTATGTCCAGATGAAATGATTAAACTTTCTGGGGTGTTTTGCTTCATCTGCTGTTAGATTCAGATCTACAAACAGTAGTTTCAAAATCTAGTTGAACCTATTCTTAAATCTTCTTAGGTGTTTAAGTCATACTGAGACTGCGTTAGTTATGCATGTCAACTGGTCGTACGTTACAGATTGTACGTAAATATAGTGCGTCGCTGCATATTTGTGAAACTGATGACCCCTGCTGGTCATGCTTCTCAAAGCAAGATCAATACACGTGACCACTTTAGTTATGAGTTGCCGCAGTGGATAATCCAGATTTGGCAGAGATTTTACGACGGAAGCTCTCCGAAGCATCTGGGTTTGGGTTAGGTACTAAGAGTACACTGGCATATACATCCCAAGTGGCTGGGTCATGACAAGACACATTAAAATTAACACAGCCTAAAAGTGTAATTAAGACTGATTCCCGCGAGCTTTATGAAGAATGTTATTTAAATATTTGACCACAATCGCTCACATTTCAACAAACTGCATAGAAATGCTATTCATGACTATAATAAGGAAACCAAAAAATTCCATTTAAATTCCACGTGTTTCTACCTGTGGCAACTCACCAGTTGAAAATGCAATTTAACAGGTGATAAATACTGTATAACTTAAAAGTCGTACCCTTTAGAATGTTCTATATTTCTGTGTATATATGACCGAAAACATAATCAGATTTTCTAAAAGTAAATTTAGTCTGCAGTAAAAGTAGATTAAGATAACATAATTAAACAAACAAGGAAAAAAATAGTATACTTTATTTACTACTCTTATTTATGTAAAATATTATACTTAATTTAAACCTTATTTAGTTATGGATAAAAAAAATATCTGAGTGGCAAAACTATGTGAATATCTATGAATAGCAGGTACTTGGAAGGTGAAATTAGAATCAGGTGTTTTAATTTGTTGTAATGACAATCAGAGATGAAAAGCTTGTATTTACTGCAAAGATCACAGTCTGATCTTTACAACATGTTGCTGAAAATTGATCATGGCATGAACAAATGAGCTTAGAACCTTAGAACCTGTGGTGAGTTGTTTATGCTCATCAGGCTGAAAATGTTTACAAAGTAATCTCTACAGAGTTAGACAGATTGTTTACGAATTAAGGGAATTCAAGACCATTGTTACTCTGTCTACCAACAAAAATAGCCGTAAGGGAAGTCATAAGGGAACCCAGGAGATCATCTGAGCACCTTAAGCCTTCTCAGACACTGAATAATGTTAATGTTCATGAGTCCGTCAGGAGACCAATGACCAACAATTATGTTCACATGGTCAAGCTAGAAATCTATTGGGTAGTTGATTTTTGTGGAAACACTTTTGTGGATAGATAAAACCAGTATATACAATTAAAACAATTATTTCAAACTTCAATTAATGGTTTAATGCCAAAAAGTAAAATTAACTTCTACCATTTGTTACCATCTCACGTCTTGGACTTGGACACTGTGCATCATATGGCGCAATCATATGATGGGTCATGCCCTGTTCTCAATTATACTTTGAATTCCTTTTTAACTGCAGTAAAATTTAAAAAAATCTTTTAAAAAAAATGTTACATTTTTTTCAATTGTTAATCTTAAAAAATAAATAAGGAATATATTTACCCAGTTACTGTAGCTAAGATAAGCTATAACAAAAACTAAAAAAAAACAGTTAATACCTCTGGTTTAAGTCATTTGTTTTTCATTAATTTTGTTTAATTTTGTTTAAGTATGTGTACAATAAAATGTGTGTTGCTTTGTTTACAAAAAGGTAAAAAAGGAATGTTTATCTTTTATCAAATGCAAAATTCACGAATATTTATGGATACTGGTATTATGAATCAGGTTTAAGGTACAAAGGTAGTGGTTATTTTCTTTGGCAATAAAAATTAATTGAAGTTTGAAATAATTTTAATTGCTTAAACGTTACTTGTGCAGGAATATTCTGAAGCACTCTACGCTGAAATACACTTAAATTCCTAGTAGCAGGGTAGATAAACTACATAAAATGTTTGCACTGCTTTGCATACTCGCAGTGATTTCTCAAAGAGCACTAAACCAAACTCCACATGCAGCGTAACTAACTTGATTTGAAAGCCTTTTATAGCTAAAACAGCTTTGTGGGGAGCGATATCTCGCTCACCTTTACCATGACAGTTAATGACCAAAGTCAATACATAGACTTTATCCGAATGCTCACATTTCCAGAAGGCATTAACTGCTCAACAATAGAAAAATCACCCGAAACAGATTTTATTAAACCACATTATCTGTGCAACTAAAATACAAAATTTAAGCTTTAGCATATGATTTTTGTAATGTTTAAGATGTAAATACATTCAGTGAATCATGACAGTCAACTACATATGACAGTTCGACATCAAGTAAAAATAGAGAATAATATAGATTAATGTTTAAAGAATGAGCAAATCAAGAATACATTTCCTCTTTATGCACTTAACAACAAATCACAATCTACCTGTTGTCTAGAACATCTTTTAAAGAGATCAACCTGTAAAACTATTTGTTGATTTACCCTAAAATAAAGCAATTTTACAGTGTAAAGAAAATAGACATAGTAAGATGTACTCTCCAAGTCAAAATAATCAAGGTTTGGCAATTTACTAGAGTTCCATTTAGACACTTGCATCAACATTTTGTTATTCAGTAAGATTTTTGCCATTTGCACAATACAACCCATTAATACACTTGATTCTGTAGTGGGCAAACTGATAAAATTATAAGTTGGAGACGTGAGGTACTGTCACTGCTGAGGTTTCTGAGTTTGTCAGTCTGCTGATAGCAAAGAGGCGGTTTAAAGCGGCAGTCTTTCTGTATAGCATCTCATCTATTTCTTTCACTCATCATGCATACAGAGGCTGGTAGTCATTTCTGGAGCTTCTGCATGTGATCACGCAAACACTGAGCATGCCAAATAACTGCAAAGAAAATGGATCAATTAATATACAGGCAAAATGAAGACTGAACAGATTCCAAAAGTATGATTTTACTAAATTTACTAATATTTACTAGTTTACTAATACTGTTTTGACCCCAAATTGCAGTTCATTTGACTAGTATGATTGCTCCATATTGTGTCTGAGCAGTTTGAAGAGGTGGGCCCAAGCACGGAACACACTGACTTCATAAAAATGTTCTTATTTGTGCAGCATGCGTTGCTGAAAATTGCTGCGTTGCATCATCAATAAATCTATATATGAGAGGGCTGTGTGTCAGCATGCCCAAAATGAGTCCAAAAATATTAGCACACAATATAAGTACAACCATAAAGACCACTGTGCTGTGCCGGCGTGTCTTTAAAGTAGTTCTGTGATGATGCGAGCGTGCTCAGGCCCAGAATTCTTAAACACGATGTGAGCTTGGGCCAGCACGGGAGTGGGGAGGGGGTACAATCATGCTCTGGAATGGTACAAAACAACCGGGCATAGTGAGAGTTGCTTAGAATGAGGGAAGATTTTCTACACTGAGATTCTTCCTTTTTCCTACACTGGGTATTTAAGGTTCATTCATTAATATTCTTAACCACTGAATCATGGAAATCAATGTCGGTGACTAGAAGGCTAATCAGGAGTAAACGCACACAAAAACAGGGAGGACATAGACAAACACTACACCTTTGTGATAGCAAATCCCATGATAACCAAGGTAGCGTAATTCAGCACATCCTGCAGCAGCTTCTCCAGTTTACTTTCACATCCCTTTAAACACAATTACAATTAATTTGAGTTAAGAACAAGCTGATTTGTAACCTATACTATCCTTAAATTGGCTTACTTGAGTATTCAGCAACTGTGGTTCGCTGAACAGTCCAGTGCATGTGGTGTTTGTTTTACAGCATGACTGGGTCACAGAGTTGTTATGTGAACTAAACCAAGGAATGCTGGTCCAGTCAGTGTAGTTGTGCACCCCACAACACTCCAGCTGCATGAAATGAGAACACAGAGAGTCAAAGTGGGTAAACAGACAAGGTTTATGTTACTATGTACTACAGGGGTCATGATGCACCACAAAGCAGTAACGTTACAATGTGCATCTCGGACATATACAATGCATTCTGTTTATTACGCCATCTAATGCATCTCTTGCGTTCTGAAACTGGAAACTGGTTAATATACATATTTTCAGACCAAAATCCTCTTAAAATTTCCATTTTTTTTTAATGCAGGGGACTAAAGATTCTTTTTGTCGAAATTTTAACAAGTACAATTTTTTCTGAATAACTGCTATTTTTCAGTAATGTTTTCTCCATGTTATTTAATACATGGTAAGATACCATATTTACAATTTTAAACCTCTGTTTCTAGTAAATTCTTGCAGCGGGTTAGAGGGGACCTTTTGGTGTTGTTTAAAATCATATTCTTAAAAGATCGAACAATTTACAAGATGTGCATTTACACTTGAGAAATAAAGAAAATCAAATAGTGAGTTAGTATCATGAAGCAAATCACATTGTGAGCAGTGTGTATCGTAATACCTGCAGTACATGACATAGGATTCATAATCATGATTTTTTTTTACTTACTTGAGACTGCAAGTAATCCACTGCTTTGGTTTCAGAATTGTCACCACTGTACTTGTTAAACACATCAATCATTGACTTTTCCAATGCTCCATTAATCTGTCATCATAATCACACAAGGATTATGGAAATGTATTATTACAATCGGAAGAGCACAAAACATATATGAACATAACTACCAAAACAGAGAGAAACTCACCCTGCCCTTGAAGATGAAACCAAATGCGAAGGCAGTGACTTCCGCAGCAAAGATCAGAAAAATGATCAAGAAGAACTAGGTGCAAGGCAAAATAAATATAAACATATTACTGACCTCAAACTTCATCTGGTACATTTTGAGTGAACTGAAACAGGAACCATTTATTTAAATACCTTGCTAAAAAAAATTATAAATCAAAGATTGGAAAGTCCCCTACTTACAAAGCCAAGGCCAACTTTAGACTCCCTCAGAGTCGCACAGCAGCCAATTATGCCAATGACAAACATGACTATGGCCACTCCAATGATGATCGCTGCTGGAACAATGGTATATTGATCAACCCTGAAGTCACTGAAGTTCTTGTAGCTGTTAATGACATAAGAGCCGACATATGCAAGAGCAGCTCCGGCAACCTGAAAAATTAAACAAATTAATAGGTTGGAAACAACAATGGGTAGGTATTCTAGTAACTCTAATACGGTAAAGGTTAGAAGACCAAAATATTTTTATTAGAGATTCAATTAGGGAGTCTATTTTTGGATATTTAAAAAGTCTTGTTAAAACTACAGTATGTCAGATATATGCATACTGTTGTTATGAATGTAGACATGGCACTGTTTATCAGTAAATGATGTCTGCTGAATTTAAACTAGCTATCAATAAACTGTTATTATAAACTGCTAGTAGCAGGAACAACCCTAGACAGGGCAGCAATTCATCATTGTACTTAATGTACCCCATATGTGCATATATAGTGAGGCACATACACATTACACTTACAGGAGGAGATAACATCCCATTCTAAATCTATAGGCATTCATATCAATATAGAGTACCCCATTGCAACTTCTTGGAAGGCTTCAGATTTTGGACTGGCTACAGGATTATTTGGCCACTCATCAAGAACATCATTTGTGAAGTGAGACATTAATTGCGGACAAAAGGACCTGACTTGCCACCTCTGTTCTAGTTAATCCCAAAGTGGTTCAGTGCCAGGGCTCTGTGTGGGCCAATCAAGTTCTTCCACACCAAACTTACCCAATCTTGCCTCTATGAACCTTGCATTGTGCATTGGAACACAGTTATTCTGGAACAGAAGAACCTTCTTCAAACTGTTCCCACAATTATGCTGAAGTATTAAGAGTTCCGTTTAGCAGCACTAACACTTCTCCACCTAACTTTATACTTGGCACAATGGAGTTAGGCAAGTAATGTTTTCTTGGCATTTACCAACCCAGACTTGTCCATCAGACTGTTAGAAAAGAAAAACAGCAATAGGACTTAATTCTTTAATTCAATGATTAAGAAGTGTGCCCCAATATCTTTGTCCATATAGTGTATGCTCAATGGTATATATCGCTCTTAACTATCTCCAATTTTTTGTTATATTGACTTGATACAAAATGTAATTATGTTTTATTATGTGTTTCACATACAATTGTAACAATGCAAATGTAGTTAAATCAGTAGTAAACTAAATTTGTGACTCATCACATGCTTGGCTAAATATTAGAATGGTTTTGGATTAGAGCTTTTGATAGTCTCTTCAGTTTAATGCCAGAGTCATATCAAAACATGGGAATTGAGACAGCACTATTAAATGCTGATTAGAAGGATTATTTACACATATCAGTCAAATGATGCCTTCAATATACTGTAACTCATCAATACTTACTGCTTTTATCTCACATGCCAATCACTCGTTTGTGTTATTTACAGCTTGGTGAGCATTATAAAACTTTACAATAGCTGTCATTTATCTGGACTTTAAGGGTCAAACAGTTCACTCAAACACCCCACCACATGACTCTGTACCCTTGAAGCCTCACCCAAGTCTCAGTCACGGGACTATGTGTAACCACTCATTTCCCCTCCAGTAATCTTCACTGGAACTCTAGTCTTGTGCCTCAGACATAAGGGTAAAAGCCCTAAAGGCTTAAACAGCAGTGAATAAAAATGTAGTGAAGTATTCCATTCCAAATAACATTGATACTTTCATTTGTCAAAATGTATTTTTTTAAAAAGAGTGTACTTTGTTCTACTTTAAGTGCTAATACAAAAACAAAAACAACATGATTGGTTTTAGAGACAAAAACAGATGCTGCCACCTGCCCTCTGCCATTCTCGAGCAAGTTCTACACTGGTGGTGACCTCCTCGTAGCTGCATCCTCTTTAGGAGATGGCCCTGCCGCTTGCTTGACCATCACTAAAGCCTTTTTCTCTCCTTGAGTTCTTGATGATTTGAATAAATTATTGATTGCGGTAATATCTTGCAAGCACAAATGCCCTTGCCCGTGAAACCCTTTTGATGTAATCTGACTTGATGAGCAGAACTACAGGACACATCGTTTCGTCATTAATTACACTCACTACATTTCCCATAAATCATATGTCCAAAAGCTTTAGCAGCAAGGCAGTTTCTTATATGCTTTGACAGGCCACTTAACTTATCCGAATGTTTTAATATATCAGCGCACTAACGCAAAGGCATTCATTAAACTAGCAAAGGCGTCAGTTACGTCAGTATTAACAAAACGAATGCAATTAAATTAAACCTTATATTATTCTGTGTTCATTTGTTATTCATTTCTCATTCATGGCAGATAAACATCATTATTTTAGGTTGTTCTTGTAGTTATGCCCATACGATTGATTGGCAGGCAGATATGCACAGCTGTATAAAGCTGTAAGTAAATTCTGTGCGTGCCCCAGTATGACAACTAGTCTAGAAATGCCCCAACACATAACC
>JAUZSU010170958.1:0-13170 GCA_034780255.1 Parotocinclus maculicauda | reverse complement strand
GACAACAGTGCATTACAATAGTCCAATCTAGACGTTATAAAAGCATGCACTAATTTTTCTGCGTCATGCAGAGACATCATATTTCTTAGCTTAGCGATGTTTCTGAGATGGAAGAAAGCTGTCCTAGTAATTTTGTCTACACAAAAGGACCAAAACCATTGCGTCCTGATGTGGTCCCATTAACCAGAATCGACTGTATTTATGTATTTTCAGTCCAGAAAAGGTATTGATGCATAGCTACACAAACAACGGAATACGATGATGTAACTCCTCATAACATGAATTTGTTTCTCTGTAAATGTGCTGCTTCATGGCTTCAAACTGGCATCAAGTCCCCTCTAAATAGACAGCATTGTTGTCGTCTCTCGAGTGTGCTGTTTTTCAAGACCCCTATGACTAAACAAATTGGAGCCTGACCTCTTGATCTGGTGTACTTACCCATGACAGGTGTATAAATTACTGCACAGCCTCCCTGTCCATTATGCACCCAGCTCTGTGGGCCTCTTTGTGAAGTGTTTCTAGACATGAAGGGCTACGACCTTTGACTCCTTCCTCTCATATTCAGCCCTCCCCACCCTTTGCCCAACAGCCTACAACCTCCGCCCGGCTAAATGTCTGATTTATTTGCATGGCACTCGCTGTGGTGTTGGCTTTTTGACCCTCCACACTGAGTGGCGATACAGAGTGACAGGGGACGGTCCTGCCCCTAGGACATGCCAGGTATCGCCACAAGGAGGAAGCAACACTAGAGCGTCCACCCCGTTTCATTTTAGAGTGGGTGTTCACCCTGAACTCAGAGGACCAGCAAACGTCTGGGCCTCGTCTGATGTCTTGAAGTTTTTATCAGAAGTGGTCCGGCCTACATTTAATATATGACTCCTCTTTAAAGTGGCAGACCTAACAGTGCGGATGGATTTAACTCCCCTCTATATTACGTTCTCACTAGCTGTGGAGTTTATGTGGAGTTTATGAATTGCACCATGTGGTGAGGGCAGCCATGTGTGGGTTTGCAGGAAGTAGTGCTATGGCTCTGATGACCAGAGGGTAATGCTATCTGTTCTCAGTGCAGTTTGTTCTGTTTTTCTGTCTTTTTGTCTACAGATGTGCAATTACTTAAGTACATTTTTGTTACTCCATATGCTGTATGGTGCAAAAGTCTTAGGTCATCATTAGATTTGTTGTTTTCGCAATGGTATAATGATCACATATAACATATTGTCAATGATTCGAGCCAGAATTTTCAACTTCCATAATACTCTCCACTGATCTTGTGAGCTCTTAGCCTTTTCACCTTTTTTCCTCTTCCCCTTCTGGAAAAATGTTCCTTTGACTTCTACCCTTCCTAATTTCCTGCTCCAGCTTCTTCAGACTGTAAAAAGCTCATCTTGGCATCCATGTAACCTATAGAAGTTTTGCTAATTTATTTTACTGTATTTTGGTCTCTGGTTGCAATTCAATAAAATACTAGAGATAAATAATTATATATGGTTATTTTACCATTGCTAAAACAATGGTATATTTGTAATTCAATGGTGGCTTAAGACTTTTGCACAATACTGTATTTCGTATAGGGACAAAACCTTTGTTTTTAAGGTCTTACAAAGTTTAGTTCCAATTTAAAGGTGTTTTTTTCCTTTATTTTAGGAGTTCATGTCCTGTTCCTTTCAAATATGGAAGCTCAGCTCTCAAGTCCGTTGGCCTCCTCTGTGTTATTTCTGACGTATTTACTGGTAGGAAAAGCTGATCTAAATGTAAACAAAAGCTTTTATGAGTCACATTAGAACAATTATCGAATCCAAGAAGAGAAATAAAATAATTTTCTGTTTCGACTTTGCTCCTGCTGGTCATGGTCACAGAAAGCTGTAAAGCCTTATTCAGAATTTATAAAGTGCTGTTTGGATGGGGAGCCAGTTCATCTCAGCGCCCCGTAATTACACATCGTGACTTTTAGGGTTCAAGCGCAGCTCAGTGTTTGAAACCAACACACTCAGGAAGTGGCGTTTCTAGCAGCTGGCTCTTGTCTTAGCCACAGGAGCTGCAGGACAGAAATTGATCCAGTTCTAGTTTGTGCATATTAATCAACCGAAACTGTTAGTCAGTGTTAGTGTTATTGGTGTTTAGATTGTGTTCTGCCTCAAGTAATGGCTTATAATATGACTTAAAAATGATTTCTTCAGAAACAGACTTACAGTTTGTGGACTTGTGGACCAGCAGACATCTATAATCTATCACATTATAACCAACACTTGCCCTGGTCACTCATGTTATGAGAAATTAAAATCTTTTTTCTTTGATAGTCGTTTGTCTTTGCGAGATTTTACAAGAACAATGTCTTTTAAATGAGAGTGAAGCCTACGAAAATAAAGAGAAGCAGATAGGCTTCTTCAGGACCAGGACCCATTATATGATAGAGTCTCCCAGTCTGCTTCTCTGATTTATTTTAGGGGGCTTCACTCTAAACCATTCATCAATCAACAGGGGCCACCACAGAACCACTGCTGAATAGAAATTATTTGGATAGTGAGTAATGATGATGAAATAGTAGTGACATGACATAGTGTTACTGTGATGACTTAAGACTGGTCCAGTGGTCAAATTATCCATCACATTATTCAGTTACACCTGTAATGGATTGTCAGAGAATTGTCCATGGTTGGAGTTAAATAAATGAGTTCAGTAGTTACTGATGATATCAAACTAACATGTGGTGGAGGACAAATTGTTGAACAGGTCATATTATTTAGCTTTAAAGGGTGTAGTTGGTTGTTCTGTCCACCATCACGATGTGACCAGCCACAGGATGAGTCCATCATAAATAAAAATATTTATAATGGAACAGCTGGGAGTGAGTGGAGTAATGGCAGTTTAGTTGCTGGTATAAAACACAATGCAGTATGTGTTAAACAACAGGCACGTTATTGTTTTGTTGTGTAACGATATCTAACAGTGCTACTCAATGTGCTGAGTGTGTCCTGTCTAGTGTTGTACCTGCCTTGAGCCCTGTGCCACCAGGGACTGGCTTCCACCTGGGACTGGCTTCATTCTGTAATTCATTCATTCTTTAAATCCTGATCACGGTCATGGGAAAGTCGGTGCCTAACCAGTGGCACAGGGATCAAGCCAGGAACGACCCTACACAAGGCGTCAATCTATCATGAGACATGCACACTGATGCACGAAGAGCACTTTAGATAATTTAGTTAATTTAACAGCAATTAACTTAACATGCATGTCTTTAGGACATTGGAGGAAACCTGAGTACCTGGAGTAAACCCATGAGGACACAGGGACATGCAGATGAAAACTACACCCCTAATGGCTTCAGTGTAACTTCCAAAATGTTGGGTAGTAACGCATATTTTTCTGATCAACCTATACAGGTCTCACATTTCTCTTCCTTCCGTCCTCTATAGTTCATTTTGAAATATTTATTCTTTATTATCTGTCAGGATTCCTGGGTGTGGTGGAGCGTTCATATTCTTCCACTGTCTATCTGTCAAAGTGGTCCAGAAATGTGCCACCACTCTGTCCCACTGCACACTAGTCCAGCGCCTCTCAGCCGCTGATATTTCACCTGCTCTTTGTTGACTTGGCTAAGATCAATGGCAGTGCACGTCTTTTGTGCGAGCTGTGAAATTGCTGGCAGAGGAACGTGAGAAGCGAGGGAGGTGAGGCGAGAGAAAGGTGAGCGCACCGGGACGTCCCGTTACGCCACTCCCACTTTTGTCCTCCCTCATCCCACGCTCTGGATGAGCAGACCTCAGAGACTACAGCTTGGGGGGGGTGGGGGATTTACTCTGTCCTTATCGACACTCATCTCGGTAACCTCTGCCTCACCTCTTCCCCACAAACCGTCTTTCACACCTCCACACCGGGACAGCGATTCACCCTACCTGTTGTGAATGGAAGATTTTAAACCCTGTGTCCCCAGCGTCCTTCATACCTGCAGATGTTCTTTATTGTAACCTAAATAATACTGAAATAGGTGGTTTCATGGCAACAGGTAACAATGCAGGAGCGCTTCAGACTGAGAACATGGTAGCAAGAAACGGAAAAGAATAGTGAAGAAATATTACTAAAGACAACAAGGCCTACACAGGGAAGTGGCATTAGCTATGGTAGTAAGGTAGATCTGAGTATTATCATCATAGCAGCGATCTAAGCAATAAATAAAAGAGATTGGCCAGCACCAATCCTGGAGGGCCTCTGTGTGTAATTGTGTCAGTTCAAGAGCAACAAATTGGTGTCTCTTGGCAATATAGAATTAAAACCAGGCGAAGCAGTGATGGCAAGAGCAGGGAGATAAGTGTGTCAGGGCTTCCAGTGTTAAATATGAACCCTAAATCAAAAACAGAGCAACAAGGTCACTCTGAACGCCTAGAAGCTCTCTTTGAACTGTACAAAACCAGACGTGTTTAAATAGACAAATCGCTAAATCCTGAAGATAACAAAAAGGACAACAGATGTTCTGGTTATATTCTAACAATGGGTTGAAGGAAACTTTAATATAGATCGGATTTAAAAAGATAAAAATCATCCTCCCTTGGGAAAAATATCCACGCTTTTTGGGCGTACTTCTTACAATTAAAGGCTTCTTACGGTAGTACCTCACATATATCACAACTGACAGCAGTGTCTCCACTGTACTGGACAGCCCTCACTGCGGTTTGTTTATGAACCACAGATAGAGAGGGAGTATCCGGTCTAGACAGCTCTAGATGATTTCTCCAGACACACAGATTTTCCCTCACACAGATCCAGATGATCTGGTGATTTACTGTCCGGCCCAGCACAAAGCTTGCCCACCTGTTCATTATGCATTCTGGCCAATAAAGTGCAAGCATGAGAGCTAGACGCCGTGGACGCTTTTTCGTCCCTTCGTGATCACATTGCCAGAACTACTACAGAGCGATCAGAGGAAATGAGGCTCCTGTAGGCTTCAGAAATAGAAGCCCAGCAAGAGGTCTGAATGTCTGACATTTCCTCACCGATAGGACACGTTGAAGATGGCTCATGCGGGGATGCTGATGAGCGACAGAATAATGGATTTGCATATAATTTGCATAATAAAAGCTGGATAAGTGCCCTTGTCTGATCATTTCTATCTTACTGTGTAGACGCCACAAGCAAGAATCCGCTCAAACACCATCTAGGATGTAGAAACACATGAGGAAATTCCGTATGGTGACCTTTTCACTTAATGAAATGCGACATCCTTACCATTTTTGGCACCTTAATATAGTTCCCACCATGAATGCTAACCAGTGAATGGTCCATTTTTATGTGACATATTCCCCCTGTATGGCCTTTTCACCAGTTTTGGGATCATTGTCTGCTCATTATTTTGACCATGTGCTAATACTAGTGCAATTTGTAGGAGTTTTTGGACATCCAAAAATGTCAATTTATGGACTTATGGATATTTCTCAGTCTTCTCAGTAATTAACTTTGGAATTTGTGGAATCTGTGAGCTCAGGTGCTGATGATGGCTAATAAACCCCTGGCTTACAGTTGGTATTCCAATTCAACCTAAAGTGCCAATTCATAATAGAGCACACACACTCTAGGGGCACTTTAGAAACACCAGTTATATTAACATGCCTTTTGCTTAAATCAAACCACACTCTCTAACTCATACTCTTCTAGACACCAGTTTGGCTCAATTGGACCGACCTTACGAGATTAACGGTCAACCAGGATCAAAGCTTTTTTCTGTTCTGGCACCCAGGTGATGTAACTTTCACTGAATGTCCAAAGTCTTTTGCTTCCTTCAAACAGAGACTCACTTTTTTTACTCAGAACTTAAAGTCTTAAAGTACTTAAGGCTAAAAGTGCACTCACATATTTATTACTGTTATATAAAAAAGTTGGATGTACCTACAGTATATCAGACACTTTTAGTTGGATTGTGCCATTGGGTTATTGCTTTGTAACATGAAGTCATGTCTAATAAGACGAATACATAGCACTTTCTTTGGAAAAGGGTGTCTAAAGGATTTAAATCTAAAAATGGAGGCAGCCCACTTCTGCTCACACGTCCTTAAAGAGCTATCCAGCAGATTTTGGATCAATCATCCTTCTACTTAGAGCATTAGCAATGGGCAAAGAGGTCAACTCATGGTCTGCATTCGAACTAAATCCAAAGAGAGCTGAATGAGATTATTCATACCTATTTATATCGCTTTAATAAAGCATGTTATACGAAAATATGATGGGCAGCACGTTGCGTAGCTCTGTTGCCCCGCTGGAAGAAGGTCCTGGGTTCGATGCCAGGTGGAGCAAAGAGGAGTGCCCTAAACCCAGTCCCACCAGAGTAATATAACTCCCTCCATCATTTAGTTATTAGGAGACATTGTGCCTCCACTTGCCGCTGAGGACTCATTTGAAATTATATTTTTTTATTATTATGAATTTTATTACTAATTTAAATCTTAATATTGATTAAAATTCTGTTATTTACTTCATTTTGCTATTACTACAACGTAATTATTCAATTTACATCTAGGCCACCCATGGAGGACGGGTTCCTTTTTGAGTCTTGGTCCTCCCAAAGTTTCTTCCTTCTACATTCAGGAAGTTTTTCCTTTCCACTGTCGTCCTAGGCTTGCTCAATTTGGGATTGGCCTTTTAAGATCATATAATATTGTAAAGCTGCTTTGAGACAATGCTCCATTGTAATAAGTGCTATAGAAATACATTTGAATTTGACTGTGTGGAGTCTGCAGACAGGTTTACTCTGTGTGTTCCAGTTTAAAGACATGTTTTAGGTTAATTGATTACGCTGAATTGGCCCCAATCTGAGTACATATATAAGACTAGCTTCGAAATAACCGTGAGTGTTGGCCTAACCTTGTGTCTATGATATAATGGCCATTGATCCTGAAGAGCAACTTTAAAGAAACTAAACAAAGAAATTATTAAAAAATACGAGACACAAACCCTATGATGGTGAACTTATGACCTAATGAGGTACCTAATTTTTGGAAAAGGATTTGTTTTAGGGGCAGGGTTAAGGTTATGTAAAAAGGTAAAAAGCAGAAAAATTTTAATAGGCAGGCAGGTGCTTGTGCAATGCATGCCTCTGCTGCATACGTATGTGTGTGTGTGTGTGTGTGTGTGTGTGTGTGTGTGTGTGACTGAAGGTCGGCAGGTTTCCCTTAGTCCTCCCCCATCTCTTAACTTGAAGTTTGAGTGTTGAACCAGGCCTCCCCCCCCCCCCCTCACTCCCTCACGCTGCTTTGAAGTCACTCCGCAGATGCTGCTCGTCTTCCTTTCATTCTCTCACTCAGATGCTCGATAACAAGAGACACTGCTGTGCTTGAAACCCAGGGCTCTGAAACGATATGAAAGACGCGCATCACGTCCACTCCCTTCCCCCCTCGGGCTGCGATGACATTGTGGTCTGGCGTAATCAATTTTTTTGGTCTGTGTGTTATACTAATGCTCTTGTGGTCAGACCTGTCAGCTTTGTTTGTATTGCAGCCTTGTATGAGCGCCCACCGACATTCTTCATTCCTCAGGCCGGAGGGGCAACGGCAGGGGTCACATCTGAGCATAACAGCGTGTAGTAAAGTTTGTTCGTGAAGAGCTAATCATTTGTGTTGTTGATCAAAACACACCACTCTTGCAGGCTTTTTATGCCAAAAGGAAATGTCTCATAGCAGATACTGGAAAAGCTGCTCTATTTCATCATCTGTTTCTCACACAACTCGACTGTTTTTGATTAGGTGAAGGATTAACATGTTTTAGATTTGAGTCACACACACACAAACACACACACACACACACACACACACACACAAACACGTCTCTTTAGCTCCACACTGCGGCTTAAAGGAATGTGTCAGTGAAAAATCACACTTTGACTGTTTCCCACCAAATGTAATCAATCAAATGAGACATGTTTGGTGTTTGAGGTTTGTTTCTTTAGGTTTGTAGAGGCCACTGTATCTGAAAAGTGATGAAGTTCTTAATTCTTTCACCAGTTCATGCCTCAACCTGTAGCCGTAATGCCACTGGGTGAGGTGGTCCACAGTAAAAATGAACTGTAACATTAAACACTACCTTCTTGGAAAACCAGGGGTACCTCGGTTCTCGACCACCTCAGAACTCGTCGAATTCAGTTCTCGATGCATTAATACAAAAAGAATTTGCTCGGTTCTCGTTGTTTGCTCTGTACTCCGTTCTCTTGCTTAAATTTGTAGAAATCAAACCATGTGATTTGTCTTACAAAAAACTCGATTCACAATAGCTCTCGCTCCGGGTAGATCTCCGCTGTGTTAATCATGTTTTTTTTTATTTTTACATCTACAGTACTGTATTCTTAGCGCAAATAAGTCCCCAGGGGTACTAATATGGTTAGTAATGACACCCAACCGAAAGGAAAATGAGAAATAAATGCTAGGGCCCTGAGTTCACCAATAGAGAAAGTGTTTTGCTTTTACTTTTTACTTTCAATCTATTACTTACTAAATAACATGATATTTTTCAAAACTTTATTTATAAAGTAAGCTTTGTGTTCATGATTTTGGCCAACTGAAGGTTAATATAATGTTAATATGTAATAGGCTCCACTATAATAGAGTATACATTATATTAAACTCATCGGTTATTGATACATTTAACTTATGATGGATGTCAGAACGTTTTCCCTATCGTAAATCAGTAAGCATCTGTACAGCACAGCTCCATTCATGCATATCATTGCTTATACTATGTGGTTTGAGGTCTGGAACAGATTCATTTAGTTTACGTTATTCCTTATGGAAATAATTTGCTCGGTACTCATCATTGCTTGGTACTCAAAGAGCCTTCTGGAATGAACTAAAGACAAGAAGGGAGGTACCACTGTACTTATTTAATGAGGGCGTCACAGTATCCAAGATAACAAAACCCTCAGTTTGTTTGAATTCACAATGCAGACACACTCGCTGAGTGAAACAACAGTGGGTTCTTGATGGAGCCAGACTTTTAACAACCTTTTCCTGGGCAGTCCAGACCACTAAGCCACCATTGTCCTGAACATTTTTGACATTTACTGCAGGCACCCTTATCCACAGCCACTTACAATTAAGGGTCTTGTTCAAGGGCCCAAGAGTGTTGGCTTGGCAGTGTTGGAATTTGAATTCACAACCTTCGAAAGGCATAGACTTCTGCCATCATATTTTCATGAATAAAACTTTTTTCTTACAAAATAAAAAACAGGCAATTGTGGGTTAAGGACTGCTCAAGAACCTAACAGTGGCAGCTTGGCAGTACTTGAAATTGAGTCTGGACCTTCTAGTTAATAGTCCAGTACCTTAAGTGTTGAGCAATCACAGTCCACACACCTAGCTAGGAAGGGTGAAACTCAAGCTCCTAAAACTCTCAATCTGTCATTTGAACAGCAGACATGATCTCAGTTGACAAACTTAAACTGAAATAGAATTGATAATCTGAAACATGCTTACTACAGAAAAATATTAAGTACACATCATTTTTCACTCCCTCAACAAATTTATTCTGAACAGAAATCTTTATAAGTTATAAAAAATAATTGGTTATCCAACATAAGTCTAATGTTTATACAATTTTTAAATAATCCACTTTATTTCTCCAACATACAGTACTGTTCAAAAGTCTTAGGATTTGATGACCATTGGATTTGATGACCATATATAACATATTGTTGATGATTGGACCCAAAACTTTGTCTCTTGATAATTCATCTTTGCATTGATCTTCATTCCAATCTCTGTTAACTTTAGCATATATTTTGCCTGCTACCCTTCCAAAAAACATTCCTGATCAAGCTTCTGGTCCTGACTGTAGAAATGTCAACCTAATGCTGATAGTGCTAAGGGGATGTCAGACAGGCTAGACACTTGCCACTTTAGCCTATAGAATAGCTAATCTAAAGGTGGCCTAAGAGTTTTGCACAGTACTGTAGATCCATTTATCACCTAAAGTCAGCTCTTAATGAAATGCTCTGGTACTACGTGATGCTCTACATCCTAACAAGGTTCCGATTTCTGTTGGAAAAAACTAAAGGATGACTAAGGGCATTTGGCTCTGTCTGTATCACCACATATTTATTCCACATTTAAACAGGAAGTGACTAATGATGAAGAGTATATTTATGGGAATTTAAAGTATAGTGTAAATTGGAGCTTTGCGTCAGAGCATTCGTAAGACTTTGTAATGTTGCCCGTAATTCTGACAGCTTATTTAGTTCAAAACAATTAAGTAATCCTTAAAACGAATTCACTATAGATGTTTTAGATTCAGTTCATAAATCTTAAACTAAAAGAGAAACTAATTTATGCTTTTACATTGTCAAGATTCAAAATTGTATTGAAATTTCAGCCTGAATTTATATAGGTACACCTTGGACAAGGAGCCACACCACCCCAATTTTTTAAGCTTCTCTCTGGACTTGAACCCAGGCCTTCAGGTACTGCCGTTTCCAACTGTAAAGTCTTAACGTTGAGCCAACAGTGCTGCTGGAGAGAGATCTTTAAGGTAAAATTGATTTAAAAATATTATTATTATTATTATAATAGATCATACAAATCTGTTGACTCACGACCAGTACAAACATCTAAACAGCTGAGTTGCAGTAGACTGGTTTTATTTTGTACATTTTGCTCATTTCCTTTCTATACTGCACTCAGACAGTGTCAGAGTCCATGACCAGGCCATTCTCAAGTCCATGTCCAAGTCTTCAGTGACGGAGTGTGAGTGTGGAAGTTTGTGTGTGTTTAGGGGGTGCACCGTGTAACTGGAGAGGCCTGACCTTGGGCAGGCAGCCATATCTGCAGGAGAATCAGGCCTAAAACACTGAGTGGCCTCTCTTTCTCTCACACTATGGGGGTTATCAGGACATCTCCGACGCTTCTCTGGACCACTCCAGCCCCGCTTGACCTCTGACATGCGCTTCTACCCACGTTCACATCAAGTTCAGCCCCTCTAATGGATTAGTGTTTTTTTTACTCTCACGTAAAGGTGATGATATCCGGGTCCCTTTTAGGACAGATGCTATCGCTGATGTATTTTCAGGGTGGCGTCACACGCTGAGATAGCACATCCGAATTTCCACATGCTCAATAAATTCTTGACACAGACGTCCAATCGAACTGACGTGCTCTTGACCTTGGATAACCTCATCCTGGCTGTGTTGTTTGCATTCCACGGGATAGATCCGCCCGTAAAACCGGGGGGGGGTATATGATATGATAACTGTTTCTCCTGTATAGCCTTTAAAGGTTGTGAACAATGAGCCAGCACAATGATGGGCAGACACAGTCCGGTCGGCCCCAGGTGCTCTCGCATTGAAACTGAATAGATAAGAATGTGACATTTAGAAACTGCTGTACACCTGATTGACTTCAACAACTGAAAGGACACAGGATGTCTTATAGTGAACCATGGTCCACTTGCTGGAGATATAACTTAGAGGTGGAGCACTGCATCACATCTGTTTGGTCTGATAAGGTTATTATCTGTATTATTTAGGTCATTAAACCAAATATCCCTATACAGTGCTATCTCAGTTCCGAAAACGATGGGTACTGAGCAAAGAATCTGTTCTAGACCCCCCAAAAAATCCACACTGTAAAAGACTTTATCTGCATTAATGGAGTTGGATTTTGCAGGTGCTCCTTGATTTACAATGGGGATATGTTCAGACAAATCCATCCAAGTTAAATATATATGCTAATATCTATAGTCTAAACTGTATCATATCGGATACATTAACGTGCAGTTGACTAAAAGGATTAACACAAAGTTTATTTTGTGTAATTTAGTGTGTAATAAATGTGAAAAGTCAAATCAAAACTCTTACTCTACTGGTGAACAGATGGCACTAGAATAGCTGCTAGGTTAACAGTGTTCTGGAACATACAATTCCTGTTTTCCTTTTGGTTGGCTGTCATTACTAACCATTTTAGGACCCACAGGAACTTGTTTGCGCTAAGAATACAGTAGTGTAAATGTAAAAATGCAATAAGTAAAACGCAATAAACAGAGCAGAGACTCTGCACTGAGTGAGTGCTATTGTGGTAGCCTGGCAGTTAAGCTACTGGGCTACAGACCAGCAGGTCCAGAGTTTAATCCCACTCCTTCAAAGCTGCCACTGTTAGGCCCTTGTGTGAGATTGTTGACAGTCTTGGGTTGTAAGATTGTACTAGTTGTAAGTCACTCTGGATAAGGACGTCTGCTAATTGCTATAAATGTACATGTTTTTGTGAATCTAAATCACTGGTTACCGAATCATGAATTAAGAATCGTGAATCAAGTTTCAGGTGAAACGAAAACATGGCTCAACTCAAAAAGTTTTAAGCAAGTGCGCCGAGGACCAAGCAAACGCTGAGACAGATGTTTTTACTCAAAATGCATGAGAATTGAACTTAATGAACCGAGGTACCAATGTATCAATGAAATCCACAAAGTGAGTCTTGACCAGAGTGTCCAAATTTTCTGAACTAGCACAATTACTTTGCTTAAATTGATAGTTCGGTCTGCCAAAGCACCAAACATCAGGTGTCAGGTGTAACAGTGACCTAAATCTACTGCTCCGGTAATAAGCAATTGTATCTTCTAATACATATCTTAAGGCTTTAGTGTGGATTGATTTTTTTCAGTAAGTGTATCTCACTGGGATATAAATACGAACTAATAAGTCAAACTTGTGAGGTCATTTGTTAGAATGATGTAAGACAGAAAAGCACGGATCCTTTGCACACACAAAATAGCTACGGACCCTTTGCACACACAAAGGCAACAACACAAAGCCTCTGAATATGGTCTATAGGGTGGTTTAAGATATCGGATGCAATAACAGGAATGTCATGCAGTATCTAAATCTGTGATAAATGATCAGTTTTGGGTTTTTTTAAAAAAGGAAAAAGTGCTTGACAGTGACAGGGTCTTTAAGGTTACCTCAGGTTACTGTACTATAGGATAGGATAGGATAGGATTAATCCATAGTTTAGAAACTTTAATATATTAATACAATCAAATACAGTCGAATCCGGCTAATCGGACCACCGGTTAATGGGAACAGCCGGTAATTCGGACCAAATCCTAAAGTACCGAAACAAATCCTATTATGTACGTGTAATGTTATTCGCTTATTTGGACCAAAGAACGTGTACAGTATGTAATATCCGTGAAGAAACTCTTCGTCTC
>JAUZSU010170947.1:0-13171 GCA_034780255.1 Parotocinclus maculicauda | reverse complement strand
CACTTTTCCACTTTACCCCAGTCCATCTCAGATGAGCTCAGGCCCAGAGAAGCCTGGCTTTTGCTTGCGCTTGTAGATTGAGCGACCAAACTGTGTTCACTGATAATGGTTTTCTGAAGTGTTAGTAAGCCCATGTGGTAATATCTGTTAAAGAATTACAGTGTATGTCTGTTTTTAATGCAGAAATCCCTTCATTCCTTAAACTTGCCAAGTGTGTGCAAGTGTACTTATGTGAAACAAATTTTCTGCCTAATAATAATTATAACATCTGTTTATTCCCTTTCATTTTCGGTGACCATCCAAATCTGAGCAGAACACCACAGATTTCACAAATTTGTCTAACATGCTGAGTAACTAATCAGTTAAATTTTGTGCTTTGGTCATTTTGTTTGTTGGAATTCTTTGGAAGTCATGAGGCTTTATGCCAGTTAATATAGTTAAGGTAGAGGAAAATACCAAACTATCTAGATCACAGCAACTGGGTTAATTCAGGCTGTTTGTAAACTTCCACACAGAGTTGCTGGCATGTGATGATCTTCATTCTATCATCCGGCTGGTGCTGAAAGCTGGAAACTACATGAATGCTGTGAGTCTTTTTTTAATTTTTTTAAACTCAAGATTAATTTATATTTTTTAGACTTCTGCATGTTGCATCTTGATTTCAAGCTGTTATGTTTCGGTGTTTGTTCAGGGTGGCTACGCTGGTCGTGCTCTAGGTTTCAGGATGACTTCTTTGCTGAGATTGGTGGACACCAAAGCTAACAAGCCTGGCATGAACCTTATGCACTATGTGGCTATGGTTAGACATCTTTACTTAATTGAATTTAAATTCACATAAACTTTAATAGATTTGAATCTTAACCTCTTGTCCTGTATTGATGTTTTCACCCACAGCAAGCACAGCAGATTGATAGTGCATTGCTGAACTTTCCAGAACAGCTTCAACACATCAGAGCAGCATCAAGGTAACTATGACTTATGATAAGTTTTATACATGTATCGCTTGAGTAATTAATAAGCCGGCATGCCAATCATTCTCCACATTTTGGTCAGAATCCAAAAACAGGAAGTCGAGACAGATTTTCAAAAGGAAATGGCAAAAATTACAAAAGCAAATCATTATTCCACTTCACAGCCTGATTTGCAAGTTCAAATAGAGGAATTTCTGCAGGTGAGACCTCTGTCAGCATTTAGTCCTCTTAAGGAAAGGTTGTGGTTAATTTACAATGAGAAATTTTGTGCTTTGCGTAGATGGCCAAGAATTGTCTAGCAGAAATTCAGGATTGTCTTACGGAGTTGGACTTAATCAGTCACTCGGTGGCTGAGTATTTCTGTGAAGATCCTGCTACATTTAAGTTGGAGGAATGCTGCTCCATCTTCCAATGCTTCTGTGAAAAGTTTGAGAAAGCTGTACAGGTGAGTTGCATTAAGTCATAGAATATCAGGGAATGAGTTATCATGAATAAACATCACTACTATGATCTGGTTGCCAGTACAGGCTGTTGTGCTATGAAAGAAACATACTTTAATACTGACAATACCTTTAGCCAAAAAGCAGATCCAGCAGAGGTGCTATGCAATGGTAACAATTTCCTATCCTGTTTTAACACAATTTGCTAATACATACATATAGTTTATATAACCCTATCAAGTAACATTAGTTTATAGAGCAAAAATTATTAAATAAACATTTTTCCTCTACTGTAATATACTGCTATGTCCTGTTTTCACAAGTCATCCATCCATCCATATTTCATTTTGAGTATCCTTTTATTTTTATGAACAGTATATGTTCATTAATACATATTGCAAATAAGTAAAGATTCAAGGAAAACTGTAAAAATAATTATTAATGAAATAGAATTTGGTTATTTACTAAGGTTATTGCATTATCATATTTGTTATATATAAATATTGTCCTTACTTGGCAACACATTAACAACTGCTTTGGCATAAAAAACATGCATGTGAAAGTAATCAAATTGGTGATAGCATTGATAATTGTTACAGTTTTAATATACAGTTTTAATAAGTTTAAGATATAACTGTCCAACTGCTAGTTAATTTAAATATCTAATCAGCCAATCACATGGCAAAAATTGCATTTAGGTATGTAGCCCTGGGCAAGACGACCTGCTGAAGTTCAAACTGAGATTTATAATGGGGAAGAAAAAGTGATAAATGACTTTGAACCTGACAGGTGCAGATTTGAACGTGCTAGATGGATTTCTAATGATTTCAGACACTGCTGATCTGAATGGATTTTGAAGTCAGTAGATGCCTTTGAGGTTAGGATCGTTTGAGCTGATAGAGACAACAGTGGCTCAAACCCCTGGTTACAACAGAAGTATGCAGAAGAGCAACTCCTAAATGCACAGCGTACTGAATCTTGAGGCAGAAGTCCACACTAGGAGCCACTCCTGTCAGAACAGGCTACAGTTTGCATGGGATCCCCACAACTGGACAATAGAAGACCAGGAAAAGGAGTTCAGTGTACTGAATGCCGTGTACAGTTACCAGAAGTAAACCTAGTAGAGCACCTTTGGGATGTGGTGGAACTGGAGATATGCATGCTACTGTCTTGTCAGTAAGGAATAAAAACCCTCTGAAATATTTCAAGCACCTTGTTGAGTCTGGCATGACTCATTAAGGTATTAGAAACCATGTTTTTGTGCAGTGTTGTATTGTTTACATTTTCAGTAGTGCTATAATTATGTTGACCAGCACTATGAGCTATATTTGTGAAATTTTAGAAATGAGATTATTCCATAATTACACATTTTTCTTTCGATTTGTATAAACACTTTCTTCTCTCGTCTGTGTTTTTTTGAGCAGGAGAACAAAGAACGTGAGGCAGTGGAGAGACGACGGAGGCAGCAAAGGGAAAGGGAGGCACTGAGCCGTGCAGCCAAGCGCCGTTCTGTCAATACCTGCTCCACGAGGGATTTGGGGACGGATTCCCTCGAGTCTGTCCTCACTAGTTTCATTACGGTGAAACCTCAACGCAGAAGACAACTCTCTTCCAACAAAGGACATGTAACTGAAATGCTGGAGAAGAGCAATCTGCTGGTCCAGAGTGACCCCACACCTCTGGATGGCTCTGTTAATGTGCACAAGCCAGACATTAGTTCATATAATGAAGAACTTCAAGAGCAGGATCAGAACTGCCATGCAAACTTGAATGCACCAGCCTGGATTAAACAAAAGGACATTACGAATATTGAAGAATGTCCAGAGCACATTGACACCTGTCAGGTCACCATAACTAGCCCTAAAAAGACAGAACCGAATGAGTTTTCAGACAGCGAAGGAGTTCAAGAGCAGAACAAAATTTGCCTGCTTATTGTCAACAGTCCTGAAACCACGAAGAGTAAGGAATCTGGTGTTTCACATGGTGAAGATCACAACAATAAGAATGTCCTTTCTGCTTTGAATGCGTATCAGTCACCAGCTGGGCCAAAAAGAGCACCGTGCATAGAAGATATCAGGACTCCGAAGTCAAGCCGCCGCAGGAGCATCATAAAACAAGAAGACCATCACTTGTGTGGAGAAGATAGTGGAGAGAATGCTGGCCAAGACATAAAGCAGGACCAGAAACAGATGAACCCAGTGCAGCAGGACTTACAGGAAACATGCCATAATAATTGTTCTGTTCAGAACGACGTTGGCCTAAAAGCCCTCTATGATTCTCCATGTCGCAAACATGGGCAAAAGGTGGATTTGGCATTTGTGAACGGGTTTGGATCACCTTGGACTGTCCTTAGCCCCCAAATATCACCTGCCCACACACACTACAATAGGTACTCCTTTAATGCCAACAAGAATGAAGAGCCAGATGATGGAGTGTGGGCACTGCCTGATACACCTGTGCGTGCCAAGGGTCCTCTTTTGCCACATGCCTGCAAGTCTTATGAACACAGTTTGTCTACCCCAGTGCTTACTGATGCGGGTATGAGGGATTCTCCATTAAGAGATCCAACAGTACAAGGAAATTTGCTAAGGTCTGCCTCTGTGGGTGAAACCCCAAATTTTGTGCCTAGCTTCCGTTTCGGTGCCCTCTTCCCACGACGCAATAGACGAGAAGCCAAAAGACAAGAGCCATCTGCACTTAAGAGCTTTTTTCAACGATTTGGTGAGAAAGGACGACCTGCTTCCATAGGAGAATGAGAGTTTGTACTGCTGCACTTTTTAAAAAACAATTCATGGCTGTGTCCTCGTACACAATTGCTCAATGAACACGGTGACCCAAGACAAATATGTACTTGTTTTGGAGTGTGTCATTGTCACTATGAATCCTGTACGTATTATTTATTTATTTTATTTCTTTTCTTAATCGTTTTAGCTCACTGCATTTGTGTAGTTTAAATTGTCTGTAATAATTAGGAGTACAAACACATAACTGATTGCACCTTTTTTCATAAACTGAATATTTTTATGGAATAAAGTAACAATTTTTAAGATGTAACGTTTCCCAATATTTTACAAACCATCTAATGTAAATTAGTATTTTTTTTATTAGGGAATAAAAGCTTGAACTTGGCACAAAGACAAAGCATCTGTATATCGTAGAGGGTGGGTGATATGACCATAAGACCTTTATTAGGGTGTGTATGCAATTGTATGTCAAGGTAAAGTTTTTTTTTTTTTTTTTTTTTTTGTGTGTGTGTTTCTTACTTTGACTTATTTCATTGCAGACAATAAGAACCTGAAATATTTGATTTGATTTTGTGTGGTCAGTGTAATGTAACTTGTTAATAAACATCCAGTCCTGCATTTCAGGCCTGTAAAACAAAAAGGTGGAACAGGGGCAGTTTAGAGCCAGTAATAACCTAACAAAAGTAAATGATGATGCCATTTCAAACAGGTTATGTCAACAGGTGGTTACAATCATGATTTGGAACAAAAGCAGCATACTTTTGATGAACAAAGATGGCTAGAGTCTATCCAATTTGTCAACCAATACTCAATAAAATGTACCTTAAAGAAAGATTGGAATAGATTGGACTGTTTCTCACTCTAAAGTGCGTAATTTCATTTAAACGGCACTTCATCAAGAACCCCTATTCATCAATAACTAATATAACCACATGGGCAAGGGATTGCTTTACCAAACCTTTATCAAGCATTAGAATACAGAGATACATTAACAATACATTTAACTTCTGGCAAATTTTACTGAGCGAAAAACAAGCCTTGTGTTAACCATATTTCGAAACAGCATCAACAACTTTAAATTAAAACTAAATTACATGAATAATACATTTATAGTAATAGTTTAAATAAACAGAATCAAAATGGAATTTAAAACAAAAAAAATAAACAGATGCTAATAAAACAGATTATAATCAAAGAGAATTCAATAATGTAGTGATTGTAATAAATGGAATAGAATATAAAACAACAAATATAATCATATAGTATTTATATTATATATACACACTATGTAATATAGCAATAATTGTGTAGTATAATATTATAGACAACGTTAATAGTATACTATAATTTTTATATTTGTATGTTGTATATTTGAATGCTGTTGGACAAATGAATTTCCCCAGTGGGGATTAATAAAGTATTTATTATTATTATTATTATTATTATTAACATAAAAAATAAATAACAAACATTTACTCAGACCACAGATGACTGTATACGTTATTGTGTTATGTAAATCTGATCAGCAGTGCAGTGCTTAACCAACCACTAAGCCACCACTGTTTCTTGGAATGCCCAAGAATACCTTGTTTTACCTCTATATTGTTTAGGACTATATAGTGTTAAAACATGCAGTCAAATCCCTTCACCCAAATGTACATTGTCCCATGGAAAGGTTTTGATAATAAATGCCAGAGCCAAGTATCCAGTATGTAAAATGGGAAAGGTTACTATCTGATTCCTGTTTATTAACCTACGTTTTATGATGTTTATTTAATCAAGTGGTTCAAAATGAATTATAACTGGGATACACATATAATCAAGAGACTTCAACCTTGGTTGTAGTTCACCATAATGCACCTCAAATTAAATGGTTTGATTCGATTCCTGAACTCCTGCTTCCCAGTTGTGAAAGTCGGGACCTTGTTCTCATAAATACATGATTTGGTGATATTTATTATGTCCCTCCGATCTACTGGATTTCTTGTCTTTGTTAAGGATTAAGCCAAACCTTTCTAAAGGTGACTTGCCTGATTCACTTTGAACATCTAACGCTTCGCCAGAACATGCAGCGAACATCTTGTGTCTTACATAATGCTACAAATCATGCTTTATTGGAGGATCTTAAAGATGCATTAATTCTAGGTTTGCCACCAGGTGCTGCCACATACTTTAAAGAATTATTAAGAATTATTTCCACAAATGTAATATGCATGCAGATTTCTAGAAAGAGATCTTTTTTCAGCATATCTTTTATATTATTTAGTTTACTTCTTCCTTCATTGTAATTTTTTCTTTTTTTTGTTTTCTTACTGTGCAAATGCTAATAATAAACTCTTTGACTCTTCTGCCTTTGCGTCCTGCAACATTAAGGTGTCCCAGCACCAAACCACCAAAAAATAACCCTATACCATTATTCTTCCACTAGAGTTTATAGGTGGCGAAATGAAAGGTGGCCTTCTGGTATCTGGAAAACTCAATTCGTCCATTATACTACCAGATGGCGGTGAGAATCATGTGCAGATAGCAATGGCTTTATATTAGTCCAGCTGTCATACTGCTTTCAAGTCCATAAAGCTCACAAGGAACAGTTCTCGTGCTGTGGGTTTCCAGAGAACCTTTAGTACCTATTAATGTTACAAGTTTTGTATTACATGTACTGTTCTGATAAGCAGATTTTTTTCCTTTTAGCAAGATATTATTAATCTGTGGCACTTGTGATTGATAAAGGAAGCTCTTACAGGACAAATGTTTAACAAACTGTGGCAACTGTTACATGTTGGATAGGTGGCACTCTATGATCAGAGTTCCCAGCATTGCCAGTATTTGTTACTTTTGTGACTATTTGCCTATTCATATAGTGTATTGTATATAAAGAGAACTGGTACAGTTTACCCATGTCCTACTCAGCTGAACGTGGTTTGGGTCTTATAGACCATTTAAAATGTGCATTCACTGGGTTTAATATTACTTGATAGATGTCACACATTGCTTCTTTTTAACTGTTATTTGTACAACAAGTAAGTTTGCTTGTTAGTTTCTTTGCTGGTACAGGGACACATTTGAACTGGAAGATACTTTTTCCAGTACATTCCCTTGGCCAGGGCTACAGTGAAATAATATCCTCTTGGAAAAAATGCTTTGTACACAGACTGGTCAGTGCCTGTTCAGTTTCTTCACAGCAACATCACAGTCAGGTTTAGTGCACTTCATCTGAACTTAATGAAATAAAATATGCAGTCATGCCAATTCTAGACAAACCTTGTTGCCTGAAGCACATTTAGGATTATTCATCTAAAACCAGTAGTCTTAGTAGTGATTGTCATTTATCTCACATCTTGGAAACCTGGGAATCCTCTTTTTAAAACGTAGATTGGGCTTTTAGTTTTTAATTGGTTCCACCTAGGCTCGTCTGAATCTAGCTCCTTGGCTTGCAAATTTTCAGAAAGCTTTATGCACTGGAGATGGGGTGTGTGTGCGTGTGTGCGTGAGTGTGTGTGTGTGTCAGGAGGAGGCAGACAAAAGACACAAAGAGAAACTTGAGCTGCATCAGAGAGCAAGAAACTTGGCACTAGGGAACCAAAGGCAAAGGTGACTGAGGATTTGGAAGCAAGGCCACCATGAGCTCTCACTGTGGATAAGCTGCTTTAATTAAAGGTGAATATTGTTTTTGTTTATGAATTCTTATGTTAGTCTAGACTATTGTGATTTAAGGTCTAAAGATGTATCGTATCTAAAAAAATTTTACATGTTGCATATTTGTAAATGAGTCATATTTTTTGTGCCACTGACCAGGTGCTATTTGAGCGGTGGAACTTGTTTAGCAGTAAGACTGTAATATGGAGGTACATGTATCAGACAGAGACAGGATTTACAAAATATGCAGCCAGCATCATCCTGTAGCTGGAAATTAACACTGCCGATGTACAAGAGTCTTCAGTTTCAGTATCTTGAAACAGCAACTGGATACAATTTGTCTAATCAATTGTTCTTGGTCTTTGGTATCTGGTCAATAGTCTAAAAACTGTTCCAATTTGAATAACACTGAAAATCCTTGGATTAATTGAGTAAAATGTGATTGGCTTTTTGCTAAGGGCTTGTAGATGGAAATGTTCTTTTATTAGATCAGGATCCTTGAGTTTATTTTACCTTCATTTGTGTATTAACTTTATCATTATCATGAATGTTTCTTCTATGATTTCTTATACGCTGCTCGCAAAAATCATTTAGAAATATCCCCCAGTTTTGTGAGCTGTGTATTAACTAAAATAAGGCACACAGGTTGTACATATTTACACCTCAAATTAAAACAAACAAAATAATACTGAGTTATCTCTTTTTAATTACCTCCTTATGCTGCATAATTTAAGAGTTAAGCCTTTACGCCTGCTTAGTCATGCAGTTACCAAGTCAATTCCTTATCAGCAACATCATGTTATTAGAAACTGATACAGTTTGATACACTACAACACAAAATATCTGTAATATTAATAATAATTTTCTGTTATGTGTAGACAATGGTTTATTATCACCCAAGTAACATGGTCAATGGTGTTCCTTTTCATTGAAGTATGGAATGGGATCTTTTGGGAGAAATTTTGCCTCCTATCAGTTGTTACAGTCTGTATACCTAAAAAGTATAGGAACACCAAAAGGTGCTTTTATGACATCCCATACTAAATCCATAAACTAAAATATGTGCATTTATTACAGCTTCCATGCTCCTGTTTCACGCTCCTTGGAATGTATCTTTTACGCGGTCATGGCTGTATTGCTGTGGTTCTTAAACGCTTTTCACCTGTGAAAAATGAGACTGAATGCCTGAATTAAATGATGTGGTGAGGTGTGTCCCAATACTTATGCCAACAATAACCTCTTCAATTATTTCCCCATGGTTGGGAAACATGACAAGCATATCTGCTCTCACCCATATTTGCTGGAGCTATTAAACCTTTGTGGCACTCATTGCGTTGACATTTACGTTACTTAGCAGATACCCTTATCCAGAGCGACTTACAATTCATACAGTCTTACAATCCAAGCAATTGTGGGTTAAGGGCCTTGCTTAGAGACCCAACTGGCCAACTGTATTTGAAGCCTGGAAATTCTGGTCCATAGTCCAGTACCTTAACCACTAGGCCACCACAGCCCTCTATCTCAAGGTGCCCCAAAATGCCCAACACAGTTAGGTAATTTGCCTGTGGATTATGTTCATCACAGTCAGCACTCCTTGATCTTTCTTGGTCTTCACAAAGATCTTAAACTTTGAGATGCGCTTCAGGTCATTATCTTGGTGCTGTATGACTCAAAGGAAATGCATGACACTGCTCAGTTATTCCCAAACGGTTGCTCGGTTACCCACTGGAAGCTATGTGCTTGCTTCACAGCTTAGAACCTGTGAATGCTTAAAATGAAAGTTGTGCCCATGTTATGGCTGTGCTCCTGCTCTCCAAACGATGATACGTTTAGTTCTAAGATACATCCAGCTCAAGCTTTGTTTGTTTGCTATCCACAATTGTCTCCACTCTCAGGCTTAGTGTGATTAACCTTTTTGGTCAAACATGTTGATCCTTTTCTGTATGGTTTGCCAAAATTTGTGTTCAGTCTCTATAAATAACTGCATGGTTTGTTCATCTGATTCTCAAAAACATAAAGTTACAAGCTTGCAAGTAAAGGTAACGAGTGAAAACAGCTGAGGGTTACATTTATTCACAGGTCGATGTACAACGGGAGGTGTGTTCCAGTGGTGCCAAGCTTGAAAGCTTGAGATAATTACTATTAGAGCCATGTAATCATTGCTGGCCACAAACCAAGTGATTGCTGTGTGGCAAAACTACTTATAATGTACATCAATTCTCCTTAATGTTTGATCATGTGTGGGCTGGAGTTGGCTGGACATGTATGCAGTTGGCACAGTCATCAGGAAAAAAGTCTGTTAATCTTTTATCTTTTCCCAGCACTTTTGTCTCACTAGTGTCTCTTTCTCATGGGCTTCTGGTTTTAATGGAAAGAAGAAGGAACGTGGTGTTTGCCTTGCCTCCTGACTTTTCTTCTTCATCTGTCTTCCTCTAACTGTAGCTTATTTTTCAGGGTTGGATGACATAAAAAGCTCCTTCGGGGTTACAAAAACAGAAACACAGAAATACTGAAGCTTAGCTCTGCAGTTAATATTAAAAAGCTGCCGCTGTAAGCATGGTCGCTGGTACTGTTCTGCCAAACAGATTAGTGTAGCATATGAGCTGCAGGGTTTCCACATGAAGAGAGGCATAATAAAAAAACATCCACTTGTGTCTGCAAGCATCGGTGAGCTGTCATATTCACATTGGTACTCTGTTAAAAAGAACCAAAATGAATAACTTATAAGAGTTAGACTCTATTGTACGGGTATGCACCGTTTAATGGCCGCATTACATTCTGTGAAACGGGTCATAGTCACAGAACCTTTTTTTTATGTAAATGAAATGTAAAACTGTAATAAAAATTTAAAGGTATTTACACAAGAAATATGCATGCAAAACATTTATATATTGATATATTGTTGAAAACACGAGTAGAACGCTACCATTTACACAACGCCTCAAGCCTAAACTGTTAAACTAAACCTTTTTGTTTATGGAAATTCGAACAATTTACAAAAATCCAGTAATGTACTGTTATGAGACTGTAAGGGAAAGCTATAACAAAATGGTATGATTGACCTGATAATTTTGTTTGACTAAAGCCAAACAGTGGGTTGATGGTGGGTTAAGGGCCTTGCTTAAGGGCCCAACTGTGGCAGCTTGGCAGAGGCAGGATTAGAACCCTGGACCATGAGGTCCAGAGTCCAGTACCTTAACCGCTAGGCTACCACTGTCCATTTATATTTACATTTACGGCATTTAGTAGACACTTCTCCAGAACGATTTACAATAGATACAGTCTTACAATCCAAGCTGTTGTGGGTTAAGGGACTTGTTCAAGGGCCCAACTGTGGCAGATGTGGGATTTAAACCCTAGACCTTCTGGTCCAGAGTCCAGTACCTTAACCGCTAGGCTAATAGTTGACTTTAAGGGAGGCATGCAAATGGATAGCTAATCACAGACTGATATGGGAAAATAAAATGAGATCATTTCAAATGTTTGCATCACCACCCAGTGGTGGGTCAGTTAAGTTAACCCGGGAATCACAGGAGGGGAGAGAACCCTTCCAACTTACTCAGTTCTTTTAATTTGGGGCCTGCCAGGCCAATGTAAAGGGGCCCGGCCTTTGTCTTGCTATCTTCACGAGGACTTTCCATTGACATGAATGACAATGAAGGATCACTGTAGTAAATTAATTGTAAACCTCCCATAACCCTAAACTTAATTTTAGTAACCTAAAGCAAGTCTACTGGCTTTTCAAATAAAAATTGCAATTTTAATTTAAAAATATACCAAAAATAAAATAAGTATAGCAATACAAGCCACACACACACACACACACACACGTTTCTATCCTGATACGACTTTCCAATGCCACAGACGCATCACCATACCGCTGGGGCGTGTGACCCCAGTACTATACTACTGTGCCCCACTAATATCACAGTGGTAAAAAGTCTAATTTATCCCACATTGCTGCACAGAAGCACAAAACCCGTCACACAAATGCACTCCAGGAACCACGTTTCCCATAATGCCCTAGCATCTTTATAAAAGGCTGAATGTCTTCAGGCAGCACCAGTTTCTTTTCATTTTCCTTATGGAATAACGAACAGCAGGCTAACAACATTCTGCAAAACGTGAACCTTTATTATATCAACATATGTTTCCCTGGCTCACACATTTTAAGTCGTTTCATTTTTATCAAAAGCGACAAGTTTATATTCTGTAACAGTAGCAAAACTAACGTATAAAACACTTAAAAACAAAAGATATAGCATACAGTGTAATCTAACGCACGCTATCCTTCATCTTACAGGCACTTGGGTTAAACGAACATCCTTGACCTCCGATCACAACCTTTAAACACTAAAAACTTGTTTACGCTCTGGATTCTACAAAAAGCATCTAGAAATAACGTGGGGAATATTAACAGTACCTTTCTGTACAGTACAAACAAAAAGCAGAAACCTTTTAAATAAATAAGAGGTTCCTGGAACAATCCTTCTATAATACATTGTAAATCAGTGCACAGTTTAAAGCGTTTAGTTAACAAATGCACTTAGTGAGCGTACAGGATCACCGCCTGCACTATAACAAACCTGCAAGGTGAAATGTTATTTGGACTGAAGCAGCTCAGAGTCAAACTCCAGCTTTTTCTTTCTATTTGTTGGAGTCACAAAGTTCCTTGACTGTTCTGGTGAGGGGGAGAAAACAGACTGAAAACACGAGACCTGGTCTTTGTCCGGACGAGAGCTGAGGAATATCTAAAGACCATCGCTTGCACAGTCGTAGCAGACAGATCCCTCTCACACCTTGCTCTCAGAGGGAAGCTCACCCAGGGCCGAGACGATGTCGCTGAAAGACACTCTGTCCTTTGGACTGGAGGCCCAGCAGCGCATCATCAGTTTGTAGATGCGAGACGGACAGCCGTGTGGTGGTGAGAGTTTTAGCTTCCCCTCCTGAAGACCTGCAGCAGACAGAGTCTCAGACTGTTAAACATCACCAAGACAAACACTGGTGAGCAATACGAGTATTACAATTAGGGTATTTAGCACACGCCCTTATCCAGAACCATGGAACATGAGGTCCAGAGTCCAGTACCTTTAACCGCTAGGCTACCTCAGTCTTATTAAAAGCCTATAAAAAAGGCTCAACGGGCCTGAAGTGGCTCTCTGGCAGACCTAGGATTTTAGAACCAGCTGATTTAAGAAATTACACATCTGTACACGTAACCATTTATGCATCTGAAGATCCAGTCGTACCCATCAGGAAGATTCCACCATATCCATCTACCTACCCATACAGTATACCCATCTGCCACTCCATCCACCCACTAATTATTTATCAATCTATCCATCTACTGATCCATCCATCTTCCAATCCATTAGATCGG
>JAUZSU010170936.1:0-13171 GCA_034780255.1 Parotocinclus maculicauda | reverse complement strand
GAGATTAATTTAATACAATTTGGAATAAGGCTGTAACGTAACAAAATGTTGAAAAAGTGAAGCGCTGTGAATACTTTGCGGATGCACTGTATATTTGTCCTCTTATTTCTGAGGTATCTTTGGAAGAACTTTTAACCCATTTTTTTTTATTTCCCACCTTTATATGAATCACTTTTTCATATACCAGTCTAGAAAGGTAATATATGCTTTCTACAAGAAACTGCAGCTCATGTAGTTATATGATAGCTAAACATGCTTGTTGAAAAGCACTAACTGCCAGTTCTGTACACATGAGCTTAAAGGCAATCAGCTATTGGCTGGATTCGTACTGATCTTCTCACCCAAAAGCTATAAATCACCACAATTGCCTATGTGAATTATATACAAAGTAAATTATTGCACTTTTGGTGGGGGGCATGGTTGAAAACTATGGTGTTAACTTGGCAGAATACTTACTTCTGAATTAAATGTATGGAAGAATGGTTTGGCTCTGTGGTAGGTGAGCTGGTTAAAAAGCTCCTGCTCCCATATAAGAGTACCCTCCTGTGGTAGAGATGCATAGATTAGAATCAGAGCTTTATTTCATTAAATAAACTTTAGTCTCCAGTTGAGCTGCATTTGTAAATGGATTTAGCAGATTGATTTATACAGTGCAGCTTAGACATGATTCAATCTCACAAGACACAATCTAATTAAAGGGCCTAACAGTGGGATCTTAGCAATGCTGGGAATTGAGCTCTCCAGCTTCTGGTCAATAGTCCAGTACCTTAACCACTTAACTACCACTGTCCTTTGCTTTAAAAAGTCGGATCTATACATTCCAGGTCAAATTTGATCCTCCAGTATTTCAATAATGCAATGTAGTTCTTGCTATTGCATTTAGCTTATTTACTCTAAAGTTCTTATGAAGTGTCTGTAGCATACCTTGGTCAATTTCCACATGGATTGGATTTCACAGCACCCTTCCCACTCTTTCATAACAGCCCTTTTCAGAATTACAGTCATATCTCGGTTTTTAATCACCTCGGAACTTGACGAATTTGTTTATCAACGCATTTGGACTACAAGAATGTGTCTTGGCCATCGGCGTTTGCTTGGTACTCTGTAAACTTGTATGAGTCGAGCCACACAACACAATTCAGATTCACAATAGCTCTTGCTTTGTGCAGAGTCTCCGCTGTGTTTCTTGTATTTTTCTTTATTTTACAAATACATTACTGTATTGGTATAGTACAAATAAGTATCCATGGTTTCAAAGAAGGTTGGGGATTATTGCCAACCAAAAGGATAACAGGAACTGAATTCTCCATAACATAGGCTTGCAGTTAGCATAGCAGCTATGCTAGTGCTCTGAGTAACTCAATAAATCCCTTTCAAGCAATGTCTTATTAAATTACATGAGTTTTTTAACACTTTATTATAAATAGGATTTGTGTTAATGATTTTAGCCAACTGCAGGTTAACGGAAGTGATAATATTTAATAGGCTCCTATGATACAGCATACAGCTGTGACCAAAAGTTTTGAGAATGGCACAAATTTTTTGGATCCGTTTTTATGGTGGCAATTTGTATTGACTCAAGATTGGGAATAGTGATTAGACGATTTGCAATTAATTGTCGTTCACTGCTATGAAACTTACCTGATCACAATAATTACTGCAATTCAGCCCTACAAAATAACCTGCTAACATAATTTCAGTGATGATCTCATTATTTCAAAAGAAAAGGTTAATGAGGACAAGCTGATATCACTCTGCCATGCTATGCCATGCTGATAAGAAGAGCAGACTGGTTGCTTTAAAAGGATAGTGTTGCTTTTCAATTTTCTTTGCTTAACCATGGTTACCTCCAAGAAAACACATGCAGTTATCATTGCATTGCAAAAGGGTTACACAGGACATTGCTCTTTATAATATAACACCCCGATCAACTTTTTATTGAATTATCAAGAACTTCAAGAAGAATGGTTCAATTGCAGTGAAAAAGGCTTTAGGGCACCCATGAAAGTCAAGCAAGAATCAGGACCATCTCCTGATACTCTTGAAGAGAATGCAGCTATTAGATCAGGTCACCACTAGTGCAGAGCTTGCTGAAGGCACATGTGAATGCATCTGAATGCACAGTGAGAGGAAGGTTTTTGGAGGATGGCTTGGTGTAAAGAACCGCAGCAAAGAAGCCACCTCTCAACAAGAAAAACATCAAGGACAAACTGACATTCTGCAGGATATGGGCATTGGACTGCAGAGGACTGGGGTAAATTTATTTTCTGTCCAATCCAGGAGCATTTTGGGGATGAACAATGCCTTTTTCAGCATGATGATGCCACAAAGCAAAAGTGATAACCAAGTGTCTCGGTGAACGAAATGAATTGTAACATTGATATACAGTGAGGATTTGGTTTATTCGGTTTGGTTTAGGAATTAATTAATTTACATTATTTCTTATGGGGAAAATGTGCTTACTACTTGTCATTTTCTGTACATGATGAGCTTTCTGAAATTAATTAATAATGAGAACCGAGGTAGTGGTACCACTATATGGTTTTTGAGCTGCTGTACCTTTAAATTATATTCATTATCATTTAAAATCCACTGATCACCCTCCACTGATTAACAGATTCATGACCTTGTCTAAAATTATTAAATTAAACTCTTAATCAATAATTGATCATCTGTAGGAGTTCTACTGCCTAGCTCTTACCTTTGACATAATGTTATGTGATGCAAAAAAGACCACATATGAACCACTCTCCAAATTCAATTTCATTTTTTCAATTTTCTTTTTTGAACTAAGCAGGAAAATGACTAGAATGCTCTGTCTGATTTCACAGTACTTTGTGTTGCCATGGATTTCAGATACTTAAACGTACAACCACAAATGAGAAAAGATTAGGACAGTATGGAAAATGCCATTACAAAATGAAACCATTGCAGTTTCACTCATGATCCTGAGATATCTCATGTTTTGTCTGGTCAACATCCTTTAATTAGTTTTTTTCAAAAAGTTTTGATGGTGCAGTTTAGGGCGTCAACAACTGATTATAATCATGATTTAGTACAAAATCAGTATTATTTGAGGAGCAAAGATGGGCAGAGAATCTTCAGTTTGTCAGCAAATGCATAAGAAAATATTTATTTGTTTCTCAAAACAAGATTGGAAGGGATCTGCATATTTCAGTTCTAACCATTTCATACTGTACGGTTCTAACATTTTGTGATTTGGCATGTTGTCATGTTGAAAAATGCATGGAAGTCATTGGAACTTAAAGGCAGCTTACTTTGCTCTGACACAGCCCCATGACATCATGACAATCATGATAATGCCTGGCTTTTGAACTTGTAGCTGATAACAGTCTGGATTGTCCTTTTTGTCTTTGGTTACGTATAGCACACAGCACTCATTTATATTATATTTATATTTATATTTCCAGCATTTAGCAGACGCTCTTATCCAGAGCGACTTACAACTGATACAGTCTTACAATCCAAGCAATTGTGGATGAAGGGTCTTGCTCAGAGACCCAACTGTGGCAACTTGGCAGAGGTGGGATTTGAACCCTGAACCTTCTGCTTCAAAGTCCAGTACCTTAACCGCTAGGCTACCACAGTCCCGTTTCTTTCTGGATTAATCTGGAATACTGATTCATCTGATCACAAAGTATCTACTGTGTGATGGTCCATCCAAGATGCCTCAGAGCCCAGGAAAATGTATGTAGCTTGGTTCACATAATACTTCTTTTTTAACAGTAACATTGGAAGTTTGGAATTGTCAATGTAATTCCTTGTTGTAGAACTTTGGAAAGGTCTGACAAAGTAATTTCTTGCCCTTGTGGTTCAGCTATTGATGAATGACAGACAGTATTGACAGACGGTACTTTTTCAGTTCAGGCCTTGTGCCCTTGTACTTTATGCAGTGAAATTCCTCTAGATTTCTTGAATCATTTAATGATATACAATGTAGAGGGAGAAATCGGCAAATCCCTTACAATCTTTCTTTGAGAAACATTGTTTTTAAACATCAATATCACTAAGTTTATTACACATTTGTTGCCTAGCTTTTGTAAATACTGATACCAAATACTGATACTCTAACAAATCAGGGTTACAATCACTTGTTTGAAATCACGTTTAGTATTTTTTTTTTTCTACCCTCAAAACCAGACAAAACATGAAATATATTGGGTTCATACACATAATAAATATATGTATGTAATATATTTGTTTCATTACATGGCAGCCTGCAGTGTAAATGTACAGATCTCTGTATTTTGTTTTGTTTTTATTTGCATTTTCCATTCTGGGTTATATGTGCGCTATCCCCTTTAAGTGTGGTTCTGTTCATTGTACCTTGATGTCATAGAGGCGGATGAAGTAGGATCGCTGAGGATTGTCCTTAATGAAGCAGAGAACACCTGTATGCTGCAGGGTCCAGATGGAGGGGGTGTTAGGGAGAGCCATGAACAACTGCACAACAGTCGTACACAGAGACTAGAGAATATGGAAACAAACATAGAATTGCAGAAATGTCACTTGCTATTAACACATATTAACAATGATGTGCATTTCTTAACGTGGATGAGATAATGAACGAGCAGTGCAAGTGACCTTCAAACATGTGCAGCAAGGACTATGTCAGAACACTCTGTTGTTCTTACATGACAGGAAGTATCTAGTGCACGCTTCCTTTGCAACCCCTGCCCATTGTTTACAATAATATATAAGGGTAAAATATGTGAGAGCAAAATTTTTCACACCTTCAACCATCTTAGTTAGCTCAAAATGACACTCGGACCACAAAATGGCTGTTGTAAAAAACTAGTTATAAATGGCCAGTGTAAGACCTGAGCAAATAACAGCCCATGTTTACAAACTTTTGAAATATTGGTCTCCATTTACTTACAGCAAAGTTGTGGATGTTGTAGATGCATTATAATCTTAATATAGTTAAAACTCTACCGAGGAGCAAACTTTCTTTGGATACAATGGGAAATTTGCATATTTTCAAGATTTATATAGTGTTATATTTCTAATCTTATTTGATATAGTATATAATATAGTACTATAATATTAACACAATTTTGGCCTGAGCAGCAACAAAATGATACATATGTTCAGCAGCAGTGCTAAAACAGCTAGTGATTGTTGTACACTGTTCACAAAAATATTTAATTATGGGATATTTCATTTCGAAGTATACTCTAATTTTTATGAGCAGTATATTTTGGGATGGTGTTATGCTATGAGTTGGTTTCTGCTAGTTAGTGCAGGTCTAGTGATGGTGTAGCTGGTGAATTTGAATGAACTCACTCTTAAAGCATTTTGATCAGAAACACAAAACACAACATATGCTTCTCTTTGGTGGGGTTTTTATTTACAGTATATTGTATATAATTTCATGTATGAAAGGAGCCCTTGCGCCCAGAGTTGCTGGGTGGGCACCGGATGGTCCGCGACCCGTGTGGATTAAGTGGAAGATAATGGATGGATGGCTGGATGTATAAAATGAAATTCATGGTTATAAATATCCCAAACTATTTTAAAAGACTAAGCATTTTAGGCAGCAATAAGCATATCAACACAACAGTCAGTTCTGAAACTTCTGTCAGCAGATCCATTTATATTTTTAGCTTCCTTCTTGTTGGCAAAGAGAACAGCATGCTGTGGCAGTTGCTAACCGCTAATCATTCAAATGCAGTCAAGTACCTAATTTTAGAGAGGTAATGCACATGATTACCGTTATGCACACAGTGAAAGTGAACTAGCACTTGAAAGTGAAATAGCAACTAGTAACAAATTTAGCTTCTTAGTAATTTGTTTAGACACTTTTTAATCACAATCAAAAGTGATTCAAATACAAAAATGCACATATGATCCAGCTAACATATCTTCTTTCTCACACAATCTGTCTGCCTGGCTTTGTGAGTGACATCAGCAATGTGTTGTGTCAAAAAAATGGATCATAAAAATTGTTACTTTCATAAAACATGTTACATTAAAAAAAACTTTCCAGTAAAAATATGGAATAATAAACGAACCAAAACAAAACAAGTCAGATTTCTTTCTATTATTTCTTTTTATTTTAAAATGTGTTGTCTCAAAACAGCTTCACAAAGATTACCTTCTAATCCAATCACAAATTGAGCAATCCTACTCGAAAGGAAAAGCTCCCTAAACATTATAAAGAATAAATCTTGGGAGAACCAAGACTCAAAAGTGACCCCTCCTCCTTGGGTAAAGCATTATATCATCACAACGCCATTTAGCACCTTTCAGCAACAATTCAACCAATCTGTAACAATTGCACCTAATAAAGACTATGCAGCGGTATGCATAATTTAATGGGACAATACCTACCAATCCACAATCCACATTTTGGTGTAGCCTAGGTATTATTGCTGTTTTATACACAACTGTCTTATTTATACTATAAACAATGTATAGCCAGTAAAATGAGGCCAACATCAAATATATTAAAAACAGAAGTTCTAAAATTCAAGAGCAAGTGGAAGGATGTTGTGTTAAGGAAGTACACACCAGTGACACAGTCAAGTATGCAAATATCAGGACCTAGCCAATAACAAAGTTCAATAATTGTAATAAGTCTGTTCTAATCATATGATTGTATAGCTGTTAAAAAGTAGTCTTAAACCAATGCCTTCCACAGTTAACCAAATTTATTTTCCATTTACTGGAAGGACAGAGCCAATCACATTTCATCTTGATTCCTACCTGTCTACGTCATCTACGTCACCTATTGCAGGGTAATGATCTGATGTGAAATATGCAAGATCCCTAATCATACATAAAACATTAGTGCTGATTTATAAAAGCATGAAAACAAATTAATAATTATATTAACACATTAGACAGCCAGATACCTAGTTGGAATCCAGCTTTAGATGACTTGGTTAGTGTAGTCAACTGTCAAGCTGTAACTTCTGTTTATGGGCCCTGTCCAATTCTCAAAAGTAAGCCATGGTTTAATAAAGCCATAAGCCACTCTCATCATTTTATGAAGGCAATAAGCCATTTAAGGCCATGCAATGCACTGATTTTATCACTCACTTTATAAAATCACCAATATCCGTGATAAAAGCCCCCATACCAGTTTGACACACCAGAGTTTAACAAGAAAATATGTTATTAATATCATAGATCATAAATAATTATTCTGCATTACAATGCAGACCTAATACCTACCAGTTCAGTTCTGCACAAAAAACAGCAAGCTGCTGAAGCAAAAACATTTTCCTTTTCCATTGTTTGCTTTGTAGCATACTGAGCTAATTTGCATCAGCTGTGTTTCAGTGACAATTTTAAAGACTATTTTAATGGCTTTTAAGTGTGGGTCAAAAAATGTAGAACTTCAACTGTCCATTTTACAATTCTGTTTATTTAATGGTGTACTAAATAACAATAACAATACAATCTGATCAAATGTTTCCTCATTTCTGCAAAAGTCTGAATTGCCACAGCTATGGGAAGCCAAGGTACTCCAGTTTCCTCTCATATTATAAAGCCATTTATTAGGTTAACTGGTCACTTAATTTTTCACAGGGTGAGTGTGTCAGACTAGTAGAAATATCACCTTTCTTCTGTCATGACTGGCTATTGATGTTGATCTGATGGTAAACTAACAAATAAACAAACAAACAAAACAATAACTATTGTGGAGTTAAATGAGATTGTTCCTAGTTGTTCCTAACATTATTATTTTTTTCATTAAAATTGCAGTAATTATCCATATGAGTGGATGAATACTTTACTTTTTACTAATGTTGTAACATTACACATCATGCCGTGTTTTGTCATCTGCAGCTTAACATTTGATGCGATTTCTCTAAGGGAGACTGCCAAGCTATCACATTGAGCACGCACACACAAACCACACAACAGCAATGACCTGATGGCAACTAATCACTGAAAAAAAAACCTCTAAAAGTTCCTGAGAGTCATTGAGGTTTTCAGTACATCCCATTCTACTGTTACTGTTTGTCTGTTGAGATTCTATACTGGGATGCATTATATTATGAAATAACTGTGTTTGCTAATTAGAAGACACACATTTTTAAACATTTGACCAAGTCAAAGTACTAGGTGCCTGACAACATACTAATTTAAATACTGTGGTACTGTGGTAGCCTAGCGGTTAAGGTACTGGCCTCTGGACCATAGAGGTCCAGGGTTCAAATCCCACCTCAAATCCCACCTCTGGCAAGCTGCCACAGTTGGGCCCTTGAGCAAGGCCCTTAAACCACAATTGCTTGGATTGTAAGATTCATAAGTTGTATAAGTTGTAAGTCGCTCTGGATAAGGGCGTCTGCTAAATTCCGTAAATGGAAATGTGAATGGAAATGTAAATAAAAGACACTGCAAGTTAGTGAGTATGCAACTGAGATCTCAGGATGTAGCAATATGCAAAGCACTCACAGAGGAAGTTACAGTATGACTTCCTTATTAAAAAGAAGGAGCCATGAAATTGAGTGACCACACACAAATCAACCAATGTCTTAAAAGAACCCTGACAGTGTAGCCAATTTAAGGAATACTTTACAACTGTGTAAAGACTTTTAGATCTTTCAGAGATTGCTCTGGGACTTATAAGTAATATGAGGATGTCATTTGATAATAATGAGTATCAGCATAGCTCTTCTATATGATATATTTTCATGAGAAAAGTCTGGCCAAAGGGATGGTTAATAAACATAGTACTTCCCCTAGTTTCTATGAAATACATATCATGTTATTTCTGGGGACCAAATAATGTACATTATTTCACAATCTGTAACACCGCTTCCACCTATTACTTTCATTAATATTGTAAAACTATAAATGAAAGTCAAACTTTTGGTTAAATACTGACAACAGTTACAGAATACTGTTTATTCATTGGCCACTTTATTAGGTACACCTTTTTAGTACCAGGTTAGACCTCATTTTGCCTTTGGAACACATTCTTCATGGCATAGATTCAATAAGGTGCTGGGAACATTCCTCAAAGATTTTGGTCCATATTGACACAATAGAATCAAACAGTTGCTGCAGATTTATCAGTTGCACATCCATGATGTGAATCTCTTCTGTTCTACCAGATCTGTTGGATTGAGATCTGGTAAATTTGGAGGTCATTTGAGTACAGTGAACTTACTGACATGTTCAGTAAACTACCACCAGCAGCTTGAATAGTTAAATCAAGGCAGGATAAATCGATGCTTTCATGTTAGTTATGCCAAATTCTGATCATATCATCTGAATTTTGCAGAAGAAATCAAGAATCATCAAGTCATTCAACATGTTTCCAATATTTTGTTGTCCAGTTCTGGTGTGCTCATGCAAATTGTTCTTAGCTGACAGGAGTGGCACCTAGTGTGGTCTTCTGCTGCCACCAGCTAACTTAGCACCAACAGCCATGACACTTTCAAAGGCATTAACATTTTCTTCCCCATTATGGTGTTCGGTGTAAACTTCAGCAAGCTGTCTTGACAAGGCTTGTTATGCTGTGTTATTATCTCATATAAAATCAGGGGATACCCCAAAATGAAATATTCCCAAATTTTTGTAAGCAGTGTATATACGGTATATACAGTTATTTGCTGTAAATGACAACTGGTCAAAATCACAGGGAAGGTGCAGTGTTTTAAGACCTTAATTAATAATATATTTTTTTAAACATAAATAAAATGTATATTCATTTTTAACAAAACAGTACTAAAGATGTAACTCTAGAGACTTCAGAAATCAACATTTAAATCACAGCTTTCATGTATCTTGTACTTGTCCTTAATATATAAGACTAATCAGTTGGAATTCATCAGATATTGAAATGGAATTGCTGCTGTATATTGATTAATAAAACTTTGTTATTTTCCAGAGCTGCATGAAGAGTACACTTCAGCACCTAAAATAGCACACGGAAAAAAAACTGCATTTTCCCAGAGAGATTAAAGGGAAAGACTGTACCAGCATATCAGCAAAGCTGGATCCCCTGTGCACCCTAGGTATAAACTTCCGGTTTTAAATTTAGTTCTGCAAATGGTAAGTTAATACATGTAAGAAGCATGAAGATACATTTTATGTAAGTGCTGACTTTTAGCTGTCACAGTGAGTGCTGGAGATGATGTTATACTGCTTACAAGAATTAGGGGATACTTCAAAGTGCAATATACCATAATGAAATATCCCTTAATTTTTGTGAGCAGCCTATAATCATTTGGGTTACTACATTTAACCCTACATTAAAATGTATGTAGCATTTTTTACATGGTGGTTTTCATTCAAAGCACTTTTTAGAGATTAAAGATCTCTGCATGACAAACATCCACAAATAGTTGTCTACTATAGCCATTCAAAGACAGCCCTGGAACCAGCACACTAGTCCATTAAAGAAACTCAGTGGACAAGCTTTGTATAAAACCACACTAGCTCTTACACACAATGTTCGTACACAGTCTTGTATTATTATTGATATTATAATAAAGAAAAGCTTTGTGAATGAATACACCAATTCACCGATTCACTTACGGAGGTAAAAACAGCCAAGATGACCGTCAATAAATTGCTCAATTAATAGCTTTCCCTCAATAAATATTTACCTTTATAATACATAAATAAAAACATAGGACCTACTGTATGTAACTGGGGTAACCCTACACCACTATCATTTATATTTGATGCACTCTTTTACATCACTGTATTACTATTATTACTATTATAATTATTACTGTTGTTGTTACTAATGTTATTGTTGTCGTTAATGCATTTGTTGTTGCTTATTTCCTTATTTATTTTAGTAAATACTATATCGTGTAAATAGTATCTAAATAGTGTATCTAGGTAGAACTCTCTGTGCCTGTGTGTGTGCAGGTGCATGTTTTAAAATAAATAGTGTTATTTAAATGTATGCAAAACATCCAACCCCCAACTTAGTAAAAACATTTCTGCAGTGGTGGAAGTGAAAACAATAGGAAATAATAAAACAATAGATAAAACAATGCACCCAGTAATCCTCTATAAAACATTTGGAAGGCCTTTCTAGGAAAGGTGTGCATAAACCTTATTAATTATGATTTCTATGTTTTATATATGTACAGTGGGAAGTCTGGTTCCCAGTGAAAATGCTTCCGTTTTGCATTTTTCTTTAATTTAATATAACGAACTTCATTACAAATCAGTATAACAATTCAAATCAATCTGACTGTAGTGGTCATCTGACCTAAAATCGTCCAGGGATAACATGGATAGTCATTTTAAACAAACTTGCGGAGTTGATGCCAACTCAGGTGCATGCTATTATTTTAGAAAAAGGAGAAATATACCAAATACTGTATTTAAATAATGTATTTAATGAAGATTTAACTTTTTACTCGAATTGTTATATGATTTGTAATGAACAAATTGTGTGCTAAATCAATCGCGTTAAATTTGAGCATATTCACTAGTGGACTTTTGGCTCCCACTGTAAATGTTAAACATCAATTCTAAAAGTATTTTCCTATAGGTTAGATCAATTATGGGTTAAAGCCTAGATTTCTGCCCCACAGCCCAGTGTGCCATCGCAGACCCAAATCATAATATATTTTGTATTCAGAATATACATTTTGGTTGAGTCAGTGTGCTCAAATGTAGTGGACTAATGACAAAGTAAATTAAATTAATGGGGCCTACACATGAACTCTGGAATACCAGAATCATGTGCTACTTATCTCATTCATCTAACAACCACAGTGAATACATAACAGGAAACCAGCACTATACCTTCATTGTTGCTTTGCATTGCTGAATAGAGATGAGAACATATACATACATAGTACCTGTCCCTCCTTTAAGACCCTTCTCCCCCCCTGGACTTACCACACACCTCCTGCCCAGTAGATTCTCCACTGTTTCATTCTCGTGTGGCCGCAGCATACAGCTGGCAACATTTTCCTGGTTTTTCTGTTTGGACCCACGCCTCATGGCCTACCACACTGGCCCTTAGACACTGCTTTACGCTGCTTAAACTGTTTCAGACCCTTAAACAAGAGCAGACAGGATCTCCGACTCTCTGCTCTGCAGACACCACACAACATGAACAGGTTTCTCTTCCTACTTCTCATCAGCGTTCAGTGGCTTCTCAACAGGAAGTGGACGAGCACATTTTCTGCTCTTTATTTTCACTTGTTCACTCTTTTTCTTGGTCACAGACCTTTTTCAGATTTTTATCAGACTATCTTGCATTCTGTTTAACACAGGAACTAAAAAAACTGAAAAAAGAATACATTTAATTCACACAAATGAATCTGTGTCAACTGTTATGTTTGATACCATTGTTATGTTTGATACCACATTAAAAATGATGATCTCTAGTAAGGAGTCACCAAAAACCCCCACCTTTATACTAGATTTGCAACAGGTTGAACACCCTTCCTGGTGCAGCCTTAAGACTGGCACTACGAGTACACGCTCAGTGACTGGGATTTTTTTCAAGAACTTACCATTTGTCCTTCACTTTCCATGGCTGGCGGTAGTCACTGAGCCGCCAGTACTGCGAAACCAAATTAACAGAATAAACACAATTATTTAACTTAAAAAGATTCATTTGTGAATATTATAATGATTTCTTATAAATGTTAAGTAAAATACAAATCTTACTAGAGGAGTTTACTTGTAGTTTACTCTTAGTGTTACATTGTAGCTCCTGTTAGCCTGTAAGTTTCCTATAAATAAAATTATTTAGATTCACTAAAACCACCACCGCATGTTTATTATCAGTAAGTTGTGCATCTGGTGTCCCACTGGATGGTCAGTTAGTGATTAGTGATCAGTGTGGTGTGCACAATAAGTGAAGAATATGGTAGGCCTATAGTGTTGTGAGAAATAGATCTGAATAAGGATGACTGAGTGGCAAAAGTGTGTTGCTGCACTTGGCAAAAGAGACCCGATAACTGGCAATGGCATTGTGAACCTGAAATCTGCTTAGAGCTGGTGTGTTTCTACTAGTTGGAAACTAAAAAAGAAACTAATGCTTAAACACCAAGGGTTCATCAGCTTATCAGTTAATCATAAACGTTAAATCAGCAGAGTCGATTAGTGGCTCGGAATCGACTCCAAAAACGGTACAGGAAATGAAGCTGACAACTAACTTAGCAGAGAAATACAGCAAGTCACTGAAAGCTGACCCTTTATCATTTAC
>JAUZSU010170925.1:0-13172 GCA_034780255.1 Parotocinclus maculicauda | reverse complement strand
TTGTCTCAAAGCAGCTTTACAACAGTATACCATCCAAAAAAGGCCAATCCCAGTTTGAGCAAGCCTATGGCGACAGTTGCAAGGAAAAACTTACACCTGTCCTCTCCTGAAGAAGCCCTGCACTGGTGGTGACACGTTCTTGTACAAGTAGCTACATCCTCTTTAGGAGATTGTCCTGACACTTGCTTGACTTCTTTGCCACCCTGAAGGCTTCTTCACTGCAACTAAACTGCTCTCTTTGAAGTTCTTGATGATTCAATAAATGGTTGTTAGGGGTGCTTTCTTACAATCAGTAACCACGCTTAACAGAAGAAAAGCACCACTGCCCAATTCTCTTCACTATTGACTTGTACACTATGCTTTTTGAACTCATATTTTATTATACTCTTTATAATATTTCATAAATATTAGTCTACCCATTGTTTCATTTAAATGATTATATTTTTAAATATTCTCTCTTTGTTAATATTTATACCATATACCATTGGATGAGAAACTGAGTGAAATGAATCCATGTTAATATTTATTTCGTTTCTGTTTATTTAAACTATTACTATGAACTTCTTAATTAGATAACTTAACAATAAGTAATGTAATTAATAATTAAATATGTTAATTCTTACATATTATCTAAGCCACCTAAGAAGGTTGGGTCTCTGTTTGAGTCTTGGTCCTCCCAAGGTTTCTTCTTTATAAAGTTTGGGGAGTTTTTCTTTGCCACTATAACCCCAGCTCATTGCTCATTGTAGAATTGACCATATCATTTAGAAAATAATGTAACACTTTGAAGCTGCTTTAAAACAATGCATCAAGACTCCTCTCTATACACCCCAGGTGGTGGAATGAACTTCTGCTGGATGTCTGAATGGCTGAGTAGGATTTACCTACATCAAGATCTAACAGGATTTTATTGGAATTTGTTCTTAGGCTATTGCTTTGCAATTTATTTATTTAGCACTTTTTTTTTTTAAAATACGATGACTACGTGGCTTGTCGTCCACAGTCCTGGTTTCTCTGAATTTGGCTACGAGGGACACAACAGTGCTGGGTAAAATTAGTGGTGTTTCTGGGTGTGGGTTGTTGAAGTCTGTGGCTTTGATATGGCAGCTGCGTTCCCTGGAAATCAAAATTGTCGATTACATTTTCAGTTATCTGTGACAAATAATAAAAGTTTTGAACTTTCTGTGTTGATAACTTTTAAACCGACTTGTGGCAATCAGCTTCTGAGAGAAAACTGGTCTTTTTTGATATACTACATGAACACCTTTCCAATATGGCAGCTTTTAAGATCCGGACATAGCCTAAATCTGAATTGCTTTCCGACATTAAACAAATTTAAATTCAAATACCTTTCTAAACCAATTTGAGTTTAAAGTTTAAGTTCTGAGGTTCTACTGCACACATGTTTGTATTATGTATTACACTTGATGCTGTTTAAAGACAGCAAGAGACTCAATTAACCATTTCGACATCCAGTGGATGTTGTAATTGTCAGATTCTCCTGATGGTGTAGAGGAGTCAATGTGAGCATATAGCTTATAGCTGGCTTAAGAGCAAATAAGTCATTCCAGCTGTCATGAATGTCTTAACTATTTATCTTTCACCTGCCATAAGACATTTCACATACTATAGAACAGGCCGTGCAGTAACCATGTATTCCATGTGTTTAGGCTACCATGCGGTCTGCAGCTCAAACATAATGTGGCATTTGCACTTCTGATGCTGTGTTGAATCCCTCACTCTTTTGTTAGATGCACAATGGCAAACCCCTCCCTTGGTGCTGAGCTGGGGCTTTTGGCTCGGCTCTTTGCCAGGGGAGGCTTTATAAGGATGGAGGCGTGTGCCAGGTCAAACTCTCTCATGAGGACTTCCCGACGGTAAGCAAGGTGAGTTCCTCCATGCTCCTTACACCCTCACAACTAACGGTAAGATGGGATCAACTGAAGTAGTAAAAGTATATTGTTTTAAGTTTCAGTACAGAATGTAGCTGATCTTTTTGCCTTAATCAAATATTTGATTTTAATGTCAAAAAGACTGTAAAGTTTACAATATGTGATGTGGTGTGTGTAAAGCTGCATGTATAAATTACGTAACAATCTGAAATACTTCAGAATTACTACTTCATTACACTTGATCTTAATAAGGTATGTTTTTTTTTGCTACAGTCAAGATGAGTCACCACTGCACCAAATTCTCTGGCCACTGGAAGGTATGTTTTTAATGTGTCATGTCACCAGGATGGATACTTAAATCCGAGAACCAAATCAATAGATTTTTATTAGCTGTTCTTATTGAGTATCGAGTACCTCGGTTCTCCATAATTAGTTCCCTAAGCCTTGTCGAGTACTGAAAACAACACGTACCGAGCAAATTTTCTCATACGGAATAATGTACATTGAATAAATCCATTCCAAACTCATTATATGTTTTTGCATTACATATATATATATATATATATTCATCAATTTTATATATATATACTGTAATTCATTAATGCAACTCATATTTTATGATAACGTGTTGACAATTCTTGTGTGAGTTAGTAAGTAATAGATGAAAGTGAAAAGTAAAAGCAAAACACTTACTCTATTGGTAAACTCAGAATGCTAACATAGCTGCTAAGCTAACTGTAACCTTGTTTCAGAGCAGGGGTTCTAAACCTTTTGCAAGCTGGGCCCCCCCACTCAATGCCAAATTACATAGAAAGAATATAGGATAGGCTAATATATCTTATTATTATTATTATTATTATTATTATTAATATTATTATTATTATAAGTAGTGGTAGGCATATTATCATTACCAGGCTATTACTAGAGTATGAGTCATGCTTTATTGTTGTTATTATTATTATTATTATTATTATTATTATTATTTTTATTATTATCATTATTATTATACTAATTACTATTATACTATTATATTAGTATTATTATTAATATACCCAATGGTAGGCAAATCATCTGCATTTTTTACAGAAGCTTGCAGGTAGGTGATATTAATGTGAGAATAATTAAAGATTCTAAATTCTTGGAGCAATGTTTAATAAGTTGTGTGTATGTGTGTGCATGGGCGTGTCACAAATTTTACCCAAGAACTCAGCAGAGCCACATGCAATCATGAGCCCCAGCACAGTTTTACTGAAATCGGCAAGCAAATATCAGAGTAAGGTCAGCAACAGAATAACAGAAAATTGAGGCAAGAAACGGTTTAGAGGTCGGAAACACCTCAGTACGGTACAGGTAGTGAATGGTGCTACCACGTGTTCAGATGTTTATATAGTAGCACTGACATTAGACTGTGGTTTATTTGGTTGTTATTATAGTCCAACCGCTTGTATTTTGATATGGGGGGAATCTGCTGGTGATTTGGAGTTTGTATTTCCTCCACATCTATGAATGGGCTTTACTCTATCTACCAGCTTCCTCCTACATTCCAAATACATTCACTAGATTAATTAGCTGCTCTAAATTGGCCAAGTATGAAAGTATCGAATTGTTTCAACATAACATTGTTCTTCTTATGAATTAAATAAATCCAATCCAGTAAGCACATTTTAAAAGTTGTGTAACCTTTTTCTTTCAGATCATTGTGTATGATGAGGAGTGCTTCCAGGGTCGCCATCACGAGTTCACCTCTGAGTGTTGGAATGTTATGGATTTTGGCTTTGAAAGTGTTCGCTCACTGAGGGTAGAAAGTGGAGCGTAAGTACATGGATCATCTGAACACAGGGGAACTCTCATTTGATCAACTTTTGCTGAAAGCATTATTGCTGCAGTCAGTGGTTTTTCAGTGGTTTTTTTTAAGATTTCAGCTTTGGGAAAGGGGGACACACTGCTCACATCACCCAGCCACACACATTATATAATACAATATAGTACAGAATTATGTTAAATAAAACATAGGACATGCTGTGTCCTATGTCCTAAAATGGGTTTGTAATGTCCCAAGCATCATACCTAAAATAAGAATATGTATTTAGCATAAGGATATTTACAATGGGCAGCATGGTGGCTTGGTGTGTAGCACCACTGCCTCACAGCAAGAAGGTCATGTGTTCAATCCCAGGGTCCTTATTGTGTGGAGTCTGCTTGTCTTTCCCAGTTTACTCCGGGTACACCAGTTTCCTCCCACAGTTCAAATACAAGAGTGTTTGTTTAATTGGTGACCCTTAGTGTGTTTATATGTGTACTAAGATGGATTGGCACCTTGTCTTGGTTGTTCCCGTCCTTGTGCCCAGAGTTGCCGGGTGGGCACGACCCTGTGTGGATTAAGCAGAAGATAGTGGATGGAAGGATATTTACAGTTTAAATGACATTAATTCTAATTATATCCAAAGCAGTAATGTTGTTCCTTTTAATTTCACATTCAATTTACCTCGCTTTTAAATGTTTAAATAGTGAGCTACAGACTGCATTCCCCATGTGGCAGGCATGTGTGAGGACATAAAGCCCCCCCCAACACACACCAGTGTGAGTCAACCCAAAATGTATTTATACAGTGCACTAATCTCATCTAGTTATTTTATCTGTATGAGTCTGTTAGAGTATCTCTTACAGCTCTCTCTTTTGCTCATTTGCTCGGCATGAACCAACAACCTTTCTCCCCTCACCGTATCCAACCATAATTGTTTAATAATAAAATTCTTTAAAGTTATCTCTCTTTCTCTCTCTCTCTCTCTCTCTCTCTCTCTCTCTCTCTCTTTCTCCATATATATATATATATATATATATATATATAATTAGTATATATTGGCTATTATTTCAGCTATTACAACACTAAGGGATTTAAGGTTTCCTACATACTACAGTAGTATGGGATCCTAAGTTCAGAACATTTCAATCACTTTTATGTGTCTTGTTCTTTTCCTTAATATGTAAGATTTGTTTCAAGCGATCCCTTAATTAGTATTTAGTAGAATGGGGAGGGTATGTTCACTGGAAAGAAAATTGCTGCCACACATGTAACTGTCGAATATAAAAAAATCTGCTCTGTAATTGTGCAAGGCTGAAATCTGCAACCAGATAACTGTGACATGTTTTAAAAAAACATTGTGAAATGCTGTAATATTTGTTTATAGCTTATGATCTTTAACAAGGAGATGACTCTCAAATACTATCCCTGTGCTTAATCTAACATGGATTTCTCCATAGGTGGGTGGGTTTCGAGCATCCTTCTTTTCAGGGCCAGCAGTTTGTGCTGGAGCGTGGGGAGTACCCTCAATGTGATGCCTTCGGAGGAAGCAATGCTTACCATATTGAAAGGATGACCTCTTTCAGGCCTATATCCTGTGTTGTAAGTTATCAAAGCCTCTTTGTTCGATTGCTGCAAAGCTGTATGTGATCCTTGCCAACAGTCGCTCATTTTTCATTCATAACTTTATGTGAAGTGTGTTCTAAGGTTCAGTATTATTATATATGCAGAATCACAGAGAGAGCAGGATGACAATATACGAGAGGGAAAACTACCTAGGTCGCAAGGGGGAGATGAATGATGACTATCCCTCGCTGCAGGCCATGGGCTGGTGCAACAATGAAGTGGGGTCCATGCGCATTCACTCTGGAGCGTAAGTATTGGTTCCTGTGCTCCTTTCCTGCTCCAACTATATAATTTCCCTCACAAGTAATTTTCTGTTCACATTGCTTTTTCTGAAGTAGCTCTATTTTTTTGACATTGCACTCCTGATTTTTGCATTTAACAGATTTGTGTGCTACCAGTACCCTGGATATCGTGGATATCAGTACATCATGGAGTGTGACCGTCATGCTGGCGAGTACAAACACTTCAGAGAGTTCGGCTCCCACTGTCAGACTCCTCAAGTTCAGTCCATCCGCCGCATCCAGCAGTAACCTAGCCTAGCCAACTCATTCTTTAAAATTCCTACTCCTATACTGACTTGTGCTGAATAAACTGTCTTTCTTAAGCTTCACTGACTTCTTGGTATCTGTCACATGCTCTGACACTGTCTATCATAAGAATTAAGTCTACAACTTACAACTATTTTACTCAAACAAAAGGAAGTTATATATTACATTTATAGCATTCAGCGCTACATGGCACTAGCATAGCATTCAGAGCAACTTATAACAGATACGTTCTTACAATCCAAGCAATTGTTGCTCAAGGACCCAACATTGGCAGTTTGGCAGAGGTGAGAATCCAGGAACTTCTGGTCCATTGTCCAGTAGCTGAACCTCTGGGACAGCACACACACTGGGTAACGTTCTGTTGGGTCACCTTTGATTCTGGCATTTATGTGGCTCATGTACCACCTACCTAAACACTGTTGCAGAGCATGTACATTCATTCATGGAAACAATATTCCCTAATGGCAGTGACCCCTATCACAAAGATAATGTGTCTTGGACACTGCAAAAATGTTTAGGAATGGACCCAGATTTCAAGGACACATATTAGGGTTATTTGTGTCTCTAAAGTGTCTGTAAGGGTGTCACATATAGAGATCATCTTGTACCTCGTGTTGCCTTTTTGGGTCCTGCTCACCTGTGTCGGATTAAGTGTCTATAAATAGTCTGTTGGCACTCATGTGGTATTTACTTATAGATTTGAGGCCTGGTCATAACGAAATGCCCCTGTCTTTGTGCAAATCTGTAACTCTGATGGCTAAAGAATTGTTATGCCTTTGTAATCCTCTTCACTTGACTGGAGGAAAATATAATTGCACTTTCGGGCAGGTTTATTACACCTTTGGTTGTTTTAAAGTTTTTTTATTATTCCCTTATCAGTCTATTTTGGGCCTTTTTGGCATGTAGCTAGTTTTATAGCCATTGCATGTTTTATGAAGGTCAATAATCTATATTTTTAGTCTATTCTATAATCTTCTTCATGTTGATAAATGACCAAGGGCTTTTGGTTGCTGTCATTTCCTGGCTGACTGCTAAAGGCTTTTGGAATATGATCTAATAAAGCAGTCACGTGACTTCTGAAATCAATCATGTTTATTTACCCGGTTTGAATATGATTTGAGATTGTGCTTAGTGCAAGGTGTATTATCATAATGGAATAAGCAATAAAAAGATGGAATATTGTGGCCAAATATGAATATTGATCATCAACAGTTCATAAATAGTTTGTGAAACTAGAATGAGGCTTGAGTGGTATTAAATGGGCCAATTTGTGGCTACTGTCAGCACAAGGAATATTGGCGCAACAAGGTGGGGCAGTGATTACGGCTTTTGTATCCTCATTGTTAAAACTTAACTGCTGCATGATAGCTTTGTTACACCATTCTTTGTAAGCATTTTTAATAAAAAAGGAAATTTCTTTCTACTACCTTCTGGCACCAATGGCAACACTAGATGTTTCTGTGGTCTAACCTAGGAAAAATGTACTGTGCAGTTTGACAGTAGAACCATTAAGTAATGGTCCGTTCATACATTGGTCCATAGTCCAGTACCTTAACTGCTTGGCTACCACAGTCCCTGTTTATAGTCACCAGTGACTTCGTAGTGTACTAAGAACTTTGACAGCAGAACCATGAGCCAGAACCAAGTGGCCAAAATACCATCTACGATTCATAGTAGATGTGAACTTGATCGTCAATCTGTGAAGTAATTTACAGATTTACTATGAAATCTCACAGTATAGTTTTTCCTGGGAGCTTACATTAAAGCGTGATGAGGAAGTTATACATGCAGGCTTTATGAAAGCTGGGATATTAATAACTGCGTGTATGAGTAGTCTGGTCTTTGCTTTAACTTACTTTATGAAAACTCCAAATAAATTAAACCAATAAAAGGTAAATAAAAAAAAAAACGAAACACAGTTGTTTACATCGCTGTTTTTGGTGTCGCAGTGCACTTGTCTCATAAAGCCATCAGGGGGAGACATATAGCCAAAAGTCAAAATGAACACCATGCTTCGTTGTAGAATGTATGTAATAACATTTTCATAACTCTCTATAATCGTTGGAATTTTCTTTATTATGGCTTCACAATTGTATTTGAACGGTTTACATTGCTTTGTTTATTTTAATTAACTATTTTGTTTAATTATTATCTGTGTATTTTAGGAAATGTCATAGATCATTCATTCTCAGAGTGTCCAGGGCTTAACCAGCAGCACAGGATGCAGGGCAGAAACCAGCCCTGGGCATGGTGCCAGTCAATAAAGTCTTTTAGAGATTCCAACTGATTAAGGAGTATAGGAGGACGGTAAATGAAGCAAAGTTACTCAGGCATGCGGGAGAACATGCAAACTGAGCACATGCAGGCAATGTCACCCACATGGTGGCCATCTTGAATGGTGGCATCATGAATTCAGCTTCAGTTGTTCAAAGGGGAAGTTAGGTGTGTGACATCAAACTGGTAGAGAATTTCACCAGAAAAACACAGACGTGCTAATGTTGCATGTTAGCATAGCATTATTTGTTCTCATGTTCAAACAGTGATTTGATGTGAAACCTGAAAACTGACCTCTAGAACATTTTTTTTAATACGCTATCCACCATGTTCGGGGGTTAAGCCCGTCTTTTTCTCTCTTCGATTCCTACAACCAATCCACATTTTGTTTGAGGAAGTCAGCAAGAAATTTACTTCATCACTGACCAGCAAATCAGACATTGCTAAATCAAACATTCTGCAAATGCTACTCAGTGGTCTGGCTCGTCCTCAGTCAGATGCTGCAGCATTTGAATTTTGTGAAAGTGCTATTTATGGGTAGAAAAAATTCACTGAACTGAGGTAGGGCTAACAGAGAAGAAGACAGGGGCTATGATGCGGGCTTTTGCTGAATAAGGCCAGAACAGCGGTACCCAAATCAGACCTTTATCCTAAAATGATGTATATGCACACAAGAGCAATGACCTACTTGACCTGCTCATCCAGAGGTAAACAATAAAAATGCATTCCACAGTAGCAGGCACTTCCTTAATTTTTGGCCACAGCCACGTCTTTGGTTTGGGTCCTTGGTTTCTTTAAACATCACTTTGTAAGCATTTTAATTTTCCTTTGACACTGCCATGTCCTCCTGTGATCTTATTTAGAACCTTCCTTGAACACTTAGCTGATGTTATATGTTCATTCTTATTTGGTTTTTCACAGAGACGTCCTCCCAGATATTTATGAGGTCTGGGATTTCTCCACTGAAAGCCTCCCTCACTGCTGTTGTCCATTTCCCATTTCCTCAGTGCACATTTATAATGAATTTTGAGTTGAAACATTGCATAAATATCGATCTGGCTGTTCAGAATGAGTCACATTGCCACGTATCTGATTTCAGTACCAAATATGAAAGTGGCAAAGATCAATACTGACAGGCTACATTCACACAGGAAGCAAAAATGGCCAAAATCCTGTTTTCTCACCAAATTTGTGTTTATTTTAAATATTTTTAATGTGACCTATATCAGACATTCATCTGAACGGTTCACACTACAAAGCTTTACATGAACTGCTCATCTGGAACGAAACAATCAAAAATGACTCAACAGTAACAGGCACTCAGCCACTTAGACTCAAACACTGCTCAAACACTGAGCGGTTGTGATATGTGCCTCCTAATTTTTTTGCACACAGACATCAAATATTTATGAGGTCTGTTACATCGCTATCTTGCCATTGAAAACCTCACTCACTGCTGTCATCCATTTTCCTTCTCCTCAGCGTGTATAAAAATCACAAGGATTCTGATCTGGCAGTTACTCAGTTATGTATAGTACACTGCTCACAAATAACATGGGATATTTCAAAATAAAACATCTCCTCATTATTGTGAGCAGTACATTTATTCGGATTTCACTACCACATATGAAAGGGGCACAAAATGGAACAGATAAATGTCAGATTATAATAATTATGCCCACTTTGGTTCACACTGCCTTAAAGAAAACCCATCTGTGTCACACATGACGTAACAGGTCAGATTTGGGCCACTTTTACTTGCTGTGTGAACGTGATCCAGTCCGGGAAAACTGGATAATAGTGTTTAAGTGGTCTGTTTGGGTCCAGGTTCCAGTGTTGGAGGATCCAGTCCGTGCTTTAGCGGCGGTGTAACACAGAAAGGAAGTGCAGCTCCCTGAGCAGCTTGTGCTGTGGCAAGCAGGCGAGAGAGAAAAAAAAAACCCTACTTCACAGCGAACCGAAGCTAAGCGTGATAATCAAGGTAAGTCACACGGCAGTGAAGTATTTACATTGTCTCTTCGGAACGAAGCTCTACGTTTTCGGGTGGTACTTCTCTGGAAAAGCCTGTACATTCGAGCGCAAACGGTGCGGGTCAGGACGGATTCACTTTGAACTATGCTGCACGAGCGTGTTCAGTTTAAAGACTTTTTCAGCGACCTAAACGCGGATGCGATTTGCTAACGACTGATTTCGGGGACTTCAAGATGAGAAGCGAGAGCATCAAGACTCTTTCTTTGTGAAACAACAACAAAAACGTGGATTTTATTTGGTCCGCATAATAGGTTTATTCTGTATTTAGAGAGTTGTGAGCTCGTGCGAGGCAATAAGGTTCATGGTTAGTTTAGTGAACTGTCTTAGCCTAGTGGTGGAGCTCGTTCTTGATAGCCAGCTAAGTGAGTTAGCCATTAAAATGAAGTTCCGCAACAGTTAGCTCTGCGGCTTCGGAGCACTCGGAAGTTTGTTTGACACGCTTCTTTAGTCGGTATTTTGCATAGGCTGACACTTCACAGTTTAATAGCGAGCAGGAGCAGACCGAGGTACATTTTGTTAAGTTACAGCCTGTTAATACTTCGGAGAGAGAAAAACTAAACGCTGTAGCTAGCTGTAAGGTTTAGCTGCTTTCCCTTTCGAGCGCCCCCTCCACCTCCAGCAGGTTGTTTCGTACAGCAATAATAGCAAATCCTCAATGTTGTGGGTCTGCTTCGTCGGCTTAAAAAAAAGCCATTAAGCAAGCTGCTGTTGGAGATTGCGTTTTAGGATACGCGCCACTGGTGAGGGTTGAATTTCAGTGCGGTCTATAGCAAATTACGGCTTTTTTGTAACGTTGCTTCCAAGTAGCGCCTTTTTGTAAAAGCCAACAAAAATGGAGAAGCAGTAGTGCTTCTGACTGCCTATATGGAGCTGTTGAAGAAGCAGTTAACGCCTCGTTAGAGAGAGAAAACGGAATAACCAGGCACGGCGCAAGCCTGTTTCGAAGCCCAGAGCCGGATATAGTTTACGTAGTTGAGCTGGTTAACCAGCCATTCTTTTAACTTGTCAACACGGTCTGGTCTGTGAGGTTCTCCGCACGAATCGCTTCATCTTCGCAGCAGAGATGAACCACTGGCAGGAAGACGAGCGAGTTTAATTAGCGTGGGGTTTAAGCTGCTGAATTGGGTGGTGTGCTCGTCTTTGTGTTTACTTTAACTTGAATTTGTTTCATCTATCGCATTTAGTCTGCCGTCGCATATTTTCACACTATTTCTCTGTCCTTTTAAGCAAGCGCGTTTTAAGTCCAAACCCAGGACTGGTAAACACACAGCTCTTCTAGTCGTATATGTGCTCCGGCTCCATCGTATATATCCTGTAGTTAGATGATCTTTTAATACGACTGGGCGTTACATAGAACTGCTTTACACAACTAGCCGCATTAACGAGCTACCAGTATTTTTAAACGTCTGAACGTACCTTTGCCCACTTAGCTCGATTTTGACGGTCCTAACCAGCAGGTGGGTTCTCGCAATAAACTCACCGAAAAGGGGTGGGGGACAGAAAAAGGAAAAAACAAACAAATCTGGATTACCATTGTAATACCCAGGCTACATTTTTTGGATTGGTGACAATTGCCTTCAAGTTGCAGTTTTCCCCCCCTCGGTTACTCGGAATAAGCCGAACACAGACCGACGCAGTTGCTTGACTTAAGAGGCGCATTTCCCTCTCTTCGTGTGAATCTTGTCTTATCTGTCATAATGGCTGTTTTGTAAGATCGGCGAATCGAGTCGGAAGGAGAAAAAACGCTCGGACTAGACTCGATGCTTGCCCCGGACTCCCGCAGCACCGCCGTCGTGTTCGTTTCGTGCTGATTATTTCTGCGTTTGGTGATTTCTTTGTGCCCTCCGTAACGTTTCTGTATCGATTCGGTCGAGCCACGGTTGAAGATGGCGGACCTAGAGGCAGTTCTCGCCGATGTCAGCTATTTGATGGCGATGGAGAAGAGCAAGTCGACTCCAGCGGCCCGGGCGAGCAAGAAAATCGTCCTCCCTGAACCCAGGTAATCAAGATCATTGTTGAATATGGCTGCCCTTGCTTATGACACGTCTACCTTCTGTTAGGCCTGTGTCAGTATGGTTTTCTTGTTAAATGGCTTTGTTGATCAAGATCTCCAGATCGATAAACTGTCAACCTGTTCACTTGTACTGGACACCTGTCAACAGACAACCCAGAGGGCTAATGCAGGTCATGGCTCCCAACTCTGGCAGCAGCCAGGACTTATTGTCACTAATATATACTGCTATTTTATTTTGAAATATCCCCTTGTTTTTGCAAGCACTGTAAATATGATCTTGTGCTGGTGCATGTAGAGTTCACATCATTAGGCCTAAGAAAAATGGTGGAAATGGTTGACCATTTTCAGCAATTAATCACCTGTAGATTAAAATCATGCAGAGACCCTCCTGATCATGCTGAGATCCTTTCACACTTCCCTAGACTTGCGGAAATCAATGCATATTTGGTGTGAATGTGGCCAAAAATCTCTCCACTGTGCCAGTATTTAGATCAGACTGATGTGTGTTCCTCCTTTAGAAGGTCTGCTCTCCTGCTTTAGTTAGAATGAGACATTTTTCTCCCTCTAGTAAGCAGCAGAAATAGAAAATGACTCTGCATTATGAGTTTTAAAACACTCACCGTTTAAATCTTTGCTGTCTTTAAGAAAGTAGTTTAAACTGTAAAGGAAGTGGTGAAAACACCACACTGCACACAATGGGTGGAAGCACTTGTAGATGTAGGTGCTGATCTGTTACAGTACTGATGTCAAGTTTTGCCTTCTACAGAAATACAATAAGATAAAACCACCGGTTAATGGGACCAAATCCTAAAGTACCAAAACAAATCCTATTATATACGTGTAATGTTATTCGCTTAATCGGACCAAAAAATGTGTACAGTGTGTAATTTACGTGAAGTAACTCTTCGCCTCTGGCATTATTACCCGAAAACTCCAGAGTTTCTCCCCAGCCCTCTACTGCCACCTACAGGTCTTTGCCTAACATT
>JAUZSU010170905.1:0-13174 GCA_034780255.1 Parotocinclus maculicauda | reverse complement strand
TTTGGAATAAGGCTGTAACGTAACAAAATGTGGAAAAAGTGAAGCGCTGTGAATACTTTCCGGATGCACTGTACCTTGAACAAGTAACTGTGTGTAAGTGAGTGATATGAGAAGGCCGATCCCATCGATCGAAATTATAACACTGATCCATAAAAGCATGCTTAATTTGATGGATATGTTTAATTACTGATTATGTTTATTATTAAGTGGTATATACAGCTATGCGCCATTTAACGACTGCATTACGTACAGTGGGACAGGTCACTGACCGGACATTACAATAGTCACATAGTCTATTTATGCTCCTGTAGTGTAAATATACAGGGGTTTTTCAGTAGAAATGATTTTCTGTATAAATAGAAATGTATGAGAGATACAGTGTTAGTGGATAGTGTTCTAAATACAATAAACCTTTTATGAAAATTCACAATTTTGGAGAAAATACACTGAGATACTGTTACACCATGTCTAAGAGAAAGCTGTAAGTCTTAAGAGGATGGTATGATGGGCCTGGTATTTTTGTTGTTTGATGAAAGCCAAAAATGCATTGATAGACAGTATTACGAACAACATGGAAGATCAACAAGATGAAAAAGATTTTACAAGTGAATGTGAACCGATTCGTATATACTGCTTACAAAATGTAGGGGATATTTCCCCTTAATAAAATATCCCCTAATTTTTGTGAGCATTGTCAATATCAATTAGAGAGACTATACAGGCTATTTGGGACAGGGCAAATAAAGGAGTACTATTTACAACAGGCCAGATGCATACACTTACAAACGACAGCCACAGATTCTTACAAACAAGTAGTGGAAAGTTATACACATGTAATTTACACAACAGTCACAAGCCGAGTTAGAACAGGCTTTAGTCCAAACATGAGCTAACAAGCAAGCAAGCAAGTGCACAACCGAAAAGGTAGGTACACACACAAACACACTTTGCTCTTAAGTTGTGGCAATTAGCAGTGTTTATTAGTCGTATACAGTCACAGCATACAGAGTTAAAAGACAGATATTTATTTCTTATTATAATTTGTTATAATTGTTACGACCTCAGTTGTTACAGAAAATGGTCATCGATTTGGATGGTTAATAATCAGCATGTAATTGTAGTTTTTACAACAAACCAATGGAGGATCTTTATGGACTGTCCTTTGAATTGGCATTAAGTGTTTATTTTAGTATGATTAACAATGTTAGCAATGGTGAAAATCTAGACATGTTGTACTAAGGCCTTGAGCTCGACTGCCTATTTAAAAAACAAAATTTTAACTGAAAATAATTCAATAAAACCTTTCAAAAGGAACATGTTTGGGACAGCTGCTATAGAATTGTTGTCTGATCTGCAAGAAAAAGTAATTTAAATAATTTATTTATTTGTCACCCCCTCCATATTTCAGGTATGTTACAGAGTTTGTCAGTTTGGGTAATGTCTCCGCCCTAAGGTCTTTCAGAGTGGTTCGAGCCCTGAAAACAATATCAGTCATTCCAGGTGAGTCTAATATTAAGGCGTTAGTTTCTTACTTGGTAAAAGCTGGGATATTGTTCAAGAGATGATTCAAAAATTACAGTACTGTGCAAAAGTCTCAGGTCACCATTAGAGTTGTTGTATTACCAGTGGTAGAATGTCCTAATATAACATAATGTTGAAGACTGGATCCAAACCTTTCAAACTTGGATTTCTTACTCTGCAATTCTCTTTTCCACTGAGCTTTATTTAAATCTTTGGGAGCTTTAGCATTAAAAAGCTCACCCAGTTCTCCTTCTGAAAAAGTGTTTTCTTGCCTGCTATACTTCCAAAAAGCCCATTCCTGATTAGGCAACTTTAGAACATAGAAGTTAAACAGCCATCCTGATGAAACTGTAGCTGTTTTGTTTGGGGCAGCACGGTGGGTTGGTGTGTAGCACCGCTGCCACACAGCAAGAAAGTCCTGTGTTTAATCCCAGGGTGGAGCGGTCTGAGTCCTTTCTGTGTGGAGTCTGTATGTCCTCCCTGTGTCTGCGTGGGTTTACTCTGGGTACTCCGGTTTCCTCCCACAGTTCAAAGACATGCGTGTTAGGTTAATTGGTGTCTCTTAAAGTGGCCCTTAGTATGTGATTGTGTGCATGACTGTGTGCGTGTGCCCTACGATGGATTGGCACCCCGTCTAGGGTTGTTCCTGCCCTTGTACCCAGAGTTGCGACCCCGTGTGGATTACATAAAAAGCCGAGACACCAGACAAACCGGAGAGAGAGAGAGAAAGAAAGAGCGGGAGATATCGTGATCTATAAGATTATTAGAACAGTGAGGAGCATGGAAACTCTAGGGAAAACACGAGAACCGGCATCCAAGCGAAGACAACCTAAGGTTTAAATAGTGGAAGAAGAAGGCGTCGGTAGCGCCACCCACAGTGTGGGAGGGGAGGTGCCCAGGAAGAAGGCAGCCAGGCGAGATTGCCGTTAAGCAATCTCATCCTGACACATATGTAGCCGTATTGGCCCATCCCGAGTATTTTGGATTGTGTTCCAGGCCTGAAATGCAGGAACGGATGTTTATTAGCAAAAAGCAAATAGAGTTGACCAAAAAAAGAAACATCTTCCTCTCTACAGTGAAATATAAACCAGTGCATGTATGGAAGACTGTGCGTTTTACCATACCGTCCCATGATTCACCGCTTTCTGATTTAATGGTGTGGTTACTGTTTAGTAAAAACTGCTTCACGCTTGTTAAGCGAGCAGGCAGGATTACACTGGGTCCGATGCATTTTTAATTGGTTCTTTGTAACACTCATGTTGCAACGAGCTTTATTGGCAAACAGATTTAGCATCACTAAGCAATTCTGCAGGCCTTGCAAACGCATACTGTCAGTGGAAATATGACAAAGAAAGTGCGTGTGAGCGTGTGTTTGTGTGAGCCAAGTCTATAGATCACTGTGAGGACCGAATAATTCCTTTTTGACCTTATGGGGACATTTATAATAATAAAGAAATGAGTAACTTTCTTGCGACAAACCAAAAGATCCAGGTTACTGTTGGGGTGATCCGTAAATGTCGGGGTAGCATTAATCGGCCATTCTAATATTAATTCTAACGCCCATGGAAAGTCCTCATAACGATAGAAAGACTAGTGTGTGTGTGTGTTTGTGTTTATGTGTCACAGAAGCCCTCTGAGTATGAGCACTTTAGAGCATTACACTGCTCCAATCTCCTGCTCTCGTAACCACTTTATTGATTCTCCATAAGAGCCTCCGAACTAGCAATATCCAAGGTTGTAAACATGCTCCATGCTGTGGGTGTGTGGGTTCGTGCGTAGGGGGGGTTCAGGTACTTGGGTCCAGTCATAATTCTTGCGAAGGTTAAAGTTTAATATGTGAGAGAGTGTTGAGTCTACAGCTCCATAAATGAACTCGTACATGCTCCCGAAAGTAGGACTGACTCAGGAGAAGAGGCCGCTCTCCTGGGTGCTTCCCCCTAATTGTTTACACACTTTGGCCCTCATTTACTAAGCGTGTGTGTGTGTGTGTGGGTGTGGAAACACGTAAACCTGACGACGGCAAAAAATGTGCAACCTGATTTACTAACAGGGTGAGCTGTGCTTTAATGAATATGTAATCTTGAGGATTTCTACTTAAGAATGCAGAATACAGGATGGTGACACTAAATATACTGCTCAGAAAAATTTAAATCTCCCATAATGAAATATGCCCTCATTTCTGTCATCCATTATCTTCTGCTTAACCCACACGGAGTCGCGGGCCAGCCGGTAGCCACCCGGCAACTCTGGGAGTAAGGGCAGGACCAACCCTGGACGCCGCGCAAATCCAGTACGGCACACTCATACACTAAGGGCCATTTTAGGCACACCAATTAACCTAACATGTATGTCTGTGTCCTGCAGGGAATAAGCTTATATACAACACTTTTTAATTTAGCGTTAACGATAAGTACTAAAAGACGGTAAATGCAGTTGCTCCCAAACTTTTTGGGCAGTGCCCTTTTTGTAGATAAGAATATTTAGTCAAATTCCCGCTCTGACCCGTGTACATGTCTTTTACATCCAATGTCCACTAGGATTTATTCTAAATGCAGTAAACAAGACAAACAGCGAAACAAAACAACAAGTTGGAAAAAACTAATTTATGTAAGAAATCACCTGTACAGTGGAATTAATGTAAGTGACATGTATTGTATACACTGCTCACAAAAAATAGGGGATATTTCAGTAGGGAGTATTTCAGAAGGGAGTATTTCATTATGGGATATTTCATTAGTGGGTATTTCAGTAGGGGGTATTTCATTAGTGGGTATTTCAGTAGGGGGTATTTCATTAGGGGGTATTTCATTAGGGAGTATTTCATTAGGGGGTATTTCATTATGAAGTATTTCAGTAGGGAGTAATTTATTAGGGGGTATTTCAGTAGGGGGTATTTCATTAGGGAGTATTTTATTTTTATTGTTTAAATATATGTAATTAATGTAGATAATTAATAACAAATACTTTTGTCTGTAGACGAGGAGCTCAAGCTTTTGAATTAGACTGATTTTCTAATAACCCATAAAAAGTGGCTGGATGATGATTTAATAATAAGACTGGAGTTTTTATATTTCTGAATTATTTGAATTGTCTGTCTTTACAAACATGTATTTTTTCCATTTTGAATTTTATAGACAATTATAGACAGAACCCGTGTGTAGCATGTTCCAGGAAATGTCATAAATAATAAATATTCGGGTAATGGGAACACTATTTATTTTATATACAGTATTTATATATATTTCCTTTATTTCTTGTGGGAAATACCCAATCACAGAGTGGCCGTTTCAAAGCCCTTCATTCTCATTCAGTGATGTAGCTTGACACATGTCTGACTCTGGAGACTTTTGTGCTTGTGCTTGCTATTCTGCTCTTGTCACCCATATGTGTCTCATCTACAGAGAAAAACTTTTAGCAGGATGTAAATTGCAAATTAATACTACACAGAAAGTGTGTGTATCTGCCTGTATGTCTGTGTATGTTTGTATGTACAATTGATGTGTGTATTTAAAAAAGAATACATTTTTCTGTTCCTCAATTGTAGATTTGCTGCACCTTTAATATTAATTTCTTACTACTCTCACAATTTAAAAAATCTCTCCGGTTGTGTTTGAGAAGGGGTTACGTACCTGGTGTGTAGGTCATGTTTGAAATCCTTACTAAGCATGATCCTGTAAACTTACTAAGTAACTTTATATTCATCCATATACATTTTATCGTTTATCTTAACTGTAAGTTAAATGTGATCTAAGGTACATAAAATATTCATCCATTCATCAATTTATCCATTTGTCCGTCTGTCCGTCCGTCCGTCCATCTATCCCTGTCTATCTATTTGTAAATCTATCCATCCGTCCATTTATCTATTTGTCTGTCCTTCCGTCTGTCCATCCATCCATTCATCCATCAGTCTATCTATTTGTCCTTCCGTCCATCTATATGTCTGTCTATTTATTTATCCATCTGTTCGTCCATCCGCCTGTCTGTTTGTATATCTGTCTACTTGTCTGTCTGTCTGTCCGTCCATCCATCCCATGTATTTTGTCTATCTATCTATCTATTTATCTATCTATCTATCTATCCATCCATCCATCCATCCATCCAACTATCAGTCTGTCTGGCTATCTATCTGTTCTATCTATTTGATATATTTGTCTTATCTATCTATCTACTCATACATCCATTTATTTATTTTTCTGTTGTTCCATCCATCCATCCATCCACCCATCCATCCATCTATCTGTCTGTCTATTTATCCATCCCTCCATCCATCCATCCATCCTTCCATCCTTCTATCTATCTATCTATTTATCTGTCTGTCTGTCTGTCTGTCTGTCTGTCTGTTCGTCCGTCCGCCCGCCCCCCCATCCATCCGTCCATTCATCCGTCCATCCATCCATCCATCCATTGTTGACAGGCAAACAGGTAAATATTAGATTATGAATTCCCAAACCAATTTGATTTTCTTAAGTCACTCATTGTTACATCAGTTTTATTATGGGACAAAACTGACCACGTTTTTTCCTACCAAAAAGCACAAAACCCATGAACAAGTGTCATCTCTGACAATTAGTGTGTGTGTATGTGTATGTGTGTGTGTGTGTGTGTGTGTGTGTGTGTGTGTGTGTGTTGTATATGCGTGTGAATAAAGTTTTGTTTAAACATCTGATTTTCTGATTAGAAAAAGGGATCATATTTGCTACGTAGAACTCTACAGTTCAATTCAAGTCAGTGTGATTTTTTTAGACTGGTACATCATTGAAAGGCTGTTCCACTTATTTGTTGTAAGTTTGTTATTCATGACGGTTTGGCAACTTTTCATACGTATTTCTCTGCATAAACAAACTCATGATTACTACCAGACTGAATCTGACCCAGAACACCACAGATTTCCCACAAAAAAAGAAGATGATCAAAAATGTGTTTTTTGGATTCAGTTTTGAGGATGTTATAAAATCTTGTTAAAAAAAAGCTACAGCAGTGCCTGAACATTTATGAAACCCATAGAATTGTCTTCATTTCTGCATAAATATGTCTGATACCAACACCAGATTCTCACACAGGACCTAAAAGTAAATGACGAGAACCCAATTCATTGTACAGAACACAAACATTATACTTAATCATTTATGTATTGAGGAAATGATTCAATATTACATGTGAGTGTCTGTGAGTGGCAAAAGTATGTGACCTTTGCTTACTGTATCGGTATAATAACTGTGCCTAAGTCTTTCTGTTAAGTGTTAATCATTGCTGCATAACAGGTTGGAGGAGTTTTGTCACCTTCCCCATTACCTTCTTTCAACCTTCGTTTTAAGTCCTTCCACAACATTTCTACTGGATTATGGTCAGGATTTAGGGTGAAACAGATTCTCTTTCAAAATAACTGCTAATCCTTGAAGTTTACCTGCTTTTGCCGGATCATTTTTTGGATCTTTGGATCATTTTTCTCAGTAATTGAATGCATAATTTTTGGGGTCCAAGTTTCTACTTTTAGGTCTTTAGGTCTTGTTTGACAATATAAGTGATTTGGATTATATTCCATTCATTCATTCATTATCTTCTGCTTGCCAGGCGGCAACTCTGGGCACAAGGGCAGGAAACAACCCTATATGGGGTGCCAAACCATCGTAGGGCACACACACACACACACTAAGGGCCACTTTTTAGAGACACCAATTAAATTAAAGCACACGTTTTTGAGAGGAAACTGGAGTACCTGGAGTAAACCCACACAGATACAGGAAGGACATGCAGACTCCACACAGAAAGGACCCAGGCGGCTCCACCCTGGGATTGAACCTGGGACCTTCTTGCTGTGAGGCAGAATTATGTGGCAATATAGAACGTATTTTGTATAGGAATCAAAGCAATATAACTTTATAACTCATGTAAAACGTATGACTATTTCCGTGTCCTTTTTACTGTATCCTGCCGTATTTCTATGTTTGAACATTTACATGAACAGAATAATCAGATAGCTGTACGAAATCAGATTTAGGATATTATCTGATTACCAGGGTTAGGTGCACTTCAGTAATCCAATAATAAGAAACCTCAGAGTGTACTTGCGTCAGTCGGTAATCACATTTCTCAGTGGCGTGACTACCTGTGGAAAAGCTAATAGTGTGCTGACCAGCCCTGAGGTGGTAACTTCACTACTTTTAAAATCAAGTAGCTTATAATTAAAATGTTTAATCGACAAATCCAAGCTGAAAAACGCCTTTTGATTTCATTAAGACGTTATAGTCCTAAATGTTATATGTTTAATCCATCTAATACCAGCACTTTAGTAATGTGATAATGGACGAAACACACTCTACAGGATCGTCAGGATTCGTTCAGTAGGGTCGCTATATGGAGTGAAACTGTTTAACTGTTGTTTAAATGATCTAGCTTCTAAGTACAGATATGCGCCATCACGTGGACTTTTTATGCTACTCTAATGTCAATATTAAGGGTGTTTTTATAAGAAAACTGTGTGCACGCGATACGTACGATGTGTACGAGACACTGATGAAAACATGGGGGATTGAAACGACTGACATATAAGTTTTCTGGAAACCAAAATTGATGGACAGTCTTAGGAAGAACACTGAAGATGCGCCAGATGAAACAGATGCTCAGCACATGAATGCGAACCAGTTTCAATAGTTAAAGGCTAGAAAGAATATACAAATATAGGGTGACAAACAAAGGACAAATGAGTACTACTTACAATAGGACAGACACATACATATACCTCATTTACAGCTTGTTACAAATAAGTAGCAGAAAGTCATACCGAAACGTTGGATTTCTGCTCTTAAACTCCCGCCTCTACTCGTGGATCCACAGCATTGACATTTTTACAGCTTTAACATCCGGAGTTAAAAGACAGTTTTTACTTCGTAATATAATTGATTATAATTGTTAAGACCTGGATTGTGAACCTGAATGGCAGAGAATCAGATCGTTGTTAAACAGCGCTCACGTGGAGTTTAACTATTGCAGCGAGTCACAGTGCTAAACATATTTACACTTAATGCATTTAGCAGACGGTTCAATACTAGGGTGGAGAAGCCTGTGGAGCCTACATTTCCTCCCTATGTCTGTGTGGGTTTACACTGGCAGTCCAACGACATGTGTGTTAGGTTAATTGGTTACTCTAAATATATATCAATAGTGTTTCAGAGGCTGAAATAAACAAACAAGCAGAGCAACTTCAATTCAATTCAATTCAAATTTAATTATATAGCACTTTTTACAATGGAGCATTGTCTCAAAGCAGCTTAACAATATTATCTTAAAAGGCCAATCCCAAATTGAGCAAGCCTAGGGCGACAGTGGAAAAGAAAAACTCCCTGAAAGTAGTAGGAAGAAACCTTGGGAGGACCAAGACTCAACAGGCGACTCGACCTCCATGGGTGGCCTAGATGTTAATTAAATAAATACCAAAAAGTATATTACATTATAGCAAAATTAGGTAAATAACAATTTAAATCAATAACAAATCAATAATAACATTTTAATTGATAATAAAATAAATAAACTAAATTATAAAACAAAATAGATTATAAAACTTCAGGCTTACAATCCAAGCCATTGTGGGTTAAGGACCTGGCTCAAGGACCCAACAGTCATCTTGGTGGGATTTGAACCACAAACCAAACCAAAAACAGAAAAAATGGCTACATTGACAACTATTTAGTGAGGCCTCAAATCACACTTGAGTAACAGGAGCATCAGGGCTCTTTAACAGTATGAAGAAGATTGACCACGAATGGTCACTTGCAATGATATCTGCCAACCACTTGTTGGGGAGGTCAGACTAAATACAGGGTGAGTCAAAAGACAGGGTGTCATAAGTCGGAGGACAGGTCACAAGATGCGTTGTGAAATTTTCGCAAAATCCGCCAAAACCATTGTTGAGGTTTCTTCAGACAATCACTAAGGGGCTTGTCGTTCACAGTCATGTTCAAAACATAGCCTAAAAGATCGCCCTCCCTCACCCATTACCTGCTGGGGTATATAGATATATCACTTTCTCTTATTTTTTTATTTTTTTATTTTTTAATACAAGGATGTTCTGTGACTTTTGATTCACCCTGAGCAAAGTTTTGACTGCAGATGCCATTTTTGGTACGTATTAATTGTATTTTCTTATTTACAGAGATTATTCATTGCTAAAACGACAGATTTAATGGAGGCTTAAGAATTTTGCACAGTGGGTTATACAGATAAGGTTCATATAAAGGCCTTTTTGCTCGTTTAAAAATGTGTCATTATTGTGGCACATAACTCAGTGTGTCCGTTTTAAACTCGTCTTTGAGGAGAGTTCTTCCGGCTGTGCACAGTCATCGAAATGTGAAGGAAACCTGATAAAGTGGTCACATGTGATGAATAACCTGATTACTGATCTAAAATCCAGCTGCTTTATTGGATTTCTAGAACTCTGATAACGACCTTACTCTGATTCCTGATACTGGTCTGTGACCACTGGAATAATCAGATAACTGCCGAAATCCGATAATCGCATCATTAGCGTGCATGTAAATGCCCCTTGATTTCCAGTTACCTCTGCCTAGGTCCTTCCCTGCTTTTTCGTGAGTACATCCGCCCATCTCCGTCTTTAATCGTTTGGTCCCGATGAACCACACACACTCTACAAATACACGCTCATATTAAGTTGCTGGCTCGATGCCAAGTGAATTTGAATTCATGACACAAAAAGCTGTCCCGATGCCAAAAGCCACACCACGGCCCTTGCCTCTTCTGCTCGTTTATTTGTTCTCGGGTTCTTCGGTTCTCGAGCGGCAGATTGAGTGCAAACATGTGGTGAAGAGAAACGGCAGCTCAGTTCAGGACGCGCGTTCTGTTTTAGTCTCTTTTCCCGTTTCGCTTGGATTCGGCGCTGTTACTTTAACTGGCAACGCATCATCGGAAACATCATGTGATACAAGCATTAGGAGGGCCGTATTTCAGTTCAGGGGAGAGCGTTTTTGAAATGAATCGAGAAATGAACAACAGTAATAAAAATGAAGCACATAAACAACGAGCCCAATAACACGCACGCTGCTCCTGCTTTTACTGCTCAGCGGGGTGCTGTGTTCTTCAGACGCACTCGAGAGAGAAGAGGAGGTGGAGGAGGAGATGAAGCACTACTCGGATGTTCCAGGGCAATAAGAACACGTGACGTATTCATTGATAAAAGCTCGAGAATTAAAAGCCCCTTTGTCAAGTCAGGTCAGTATGCAGGTCCAAACAGCACGGTGAATTCAGCAGCATGTGTCTAAAGAAAAAAAAAAGGGGCTACTGGGAGGAATTTTACAAGCCACACCTATAGTATAATGTCAGGGCTACTAGAGGAGGTCTGAAAGGTCTCTTGCCATGGAAGCAGCTCAAGGTTTTTGGAGATGTGAGCTTTCTGAATGGAGCCGAGTTTTCAATTCACTAGCAGCGACCATCGGAGCGCTGTAACCCAGCACCCTGCCCTCCTCCAACGGCCTCCCATAACGACTCCTCAACGGGCTTTGTCATTATTGCTTAGACGTACAGATCAATGTGTGATCACCATTTGGGTTTGGTGGACAGTCCCATAGTTTTGAGCCACCTACTGTTAGTGTGTATATATTTCCAAGTTGGGGAACTTAAAAATTAAAAACAAGAGTTAAACCAAAAGTAAATCACCAGTAGATAGCGCTTATCTTCATTACCGTTTGCGTTCACACGCCAACAGCAGAATCGCAATCATTTTCCTATTGCTCACCCATGGCAGGGACCTACAGTAAGTTTTATTTTATTTATTTATTTATTTTTTTTTAAAGATTAACAGAAGCACAGAAAAAAGTCCCGTAGCAAACGGTTAAGAACTTTTTGGGGGTTTTATTTCTCTTTTTTCTGTTTATTCCTCCAGATTAGGCATAAATAGAATTGTAGGATTATGTGGAGGACTAGGATTGAATTACATTCCACCTGTTGTCCTGTGTATCGTGTTAAATATGTGTGTAATTGTGTAAATGCTCTTTTTATTTAAAAAACACATTTTGCTTATTAATACGCTGACTCTTGCTAGTTTTAATTAATTCATTTTGTTTATTGTTCATGACTCGTGCTTATGATATTTGCACAGATCTGTGGAAACCAAAATGGCAAACGTTTGCATTTTTGTTTTATGGTTTGCATTTTCATTTTATTCTTGACTGGATTTCCCTCCCACATGTTCTCGTGTTCATGTTCACACTACAGAGTATGAATTCAGATCTGACCGTTCAGACTGAGGACACATTGATTTCAGTACCAAATCTCAAATTGGTCCTGATCTGAAATTAAAAGGTGTGGCAGAATTGTATTTATTTACTTTTGTGTCATGGAATTGGACCAATCACCTGCAGTTTAAGCTCACTTTTAATTAACGTCAATTAATTTGAAGAAAATACGGGCGTCCTCAAACCGTAAAAACAGCGACGGACCTGAAAATAAGTATCCAGTGTTAAGACCATAATTAAGAATTTTAGAACAGCTAAGTGGGTACAGAGGATGCTGGTGTATCTTTTCTCCTTACAAGTGAATCTGATGTTTAGAGGGGCCAAACGTTCCCTTGGGACTCACAATTGGAGTTGCCTGATTCAGCTGGAAGGCACTGCTGGGTGTCGAACCTGTGTAATCAGCGGTGGGCTAGTGAATTTCCACTGTGCCACCTGAGTGCCCGTATAATTCTATAATCTACATAAACATGATAATTAGGCACATTAAAACCACGATTAATACGTACAATGAAGACTCACGGCTGTGAGATTGTACATTGAATTCAGTCGGTAAGATGCATAAACTTTTTAAGCTTGTGAACCATTTCTTTGGATATTCCATAATTAATATGTTTGTGCTTTAAATGCATCATGTTTACTGTACAAAAGACCTTAAATAAGACGGTAAAACAGGTTAGGCAGTTGATATCATTAGTAACAAACTGCTGTGGGTGGCTGGGCTGTACGTTTTCTCAGGCCCATTGATTTTCTGATAAAATGTTGTTTTTCACTATAAATTCTTTTAACTGCTCACACACAGGAGATTTTAGGATTTTACCTACAACAGAAAGCTTGCAGGAAATAGACCTATAATTACGTAACATGAAATGTTTCTTTTTAAGAAGAAATAAAAACAAGCATAATTGATTACTTGAGAGTGAAGTGCTAGGTATTGCAGCAAGATGGTCTGTGACTTTAGAAATACAGTCGAATCCGGTTAATAGGACCACCGGTTAATGGGACCAGACGCTTATTCGGACCAAATTTTAAAGTACCGAAACAAATACTATAATAAACGTGTAATGTTATTCACTAATTTGGACCAAAATTCAGTTTAATCGGACCAAAGAACATGAGAGCGAATAAGAAAAAAAAGCCACAAGTTGCCACTTAGCCACTGCAAAGCAGATCAGCGATTTATGGGAGGATTTTGGGATCCCCGGGAGAATTTATGCTTTTATCAAAGGCCAAGAAATCCGAAAAGTTGTGTTGACAAGAGCAAAACCAGCAGGAGGTGAACATGCCCACCACTTTCTTGATTTTGTTCAAGTGCAGTCCGTCAAGAGAACGCGTCAGATTACACTGGATAAGTTCTTCAAACGTTGACTGGAATTTAGTAAGAACTTGTTTTTTACAGTATTATGCTT